>JAPFFP010000070.1:19581384-19602378 GCA_026153255.1 Solanum medicagineum
TTTTCAGTGTTATGATAAACTTGACCTTAATTGCATAACAATTGTGTTATGTTGCTTTTATCAGTTCTCTTTTTGCCTTTTAGTGTTTTGACTATTGCTATCAATAGTTACTAGCTATCGGATGATTAGTAAGCCTAGTGAACCTCCAAGAGTTCATTGACCTTGCGGTCAGTGATGTAGGTGCAGACCTTGATGATTAGGATTCAAATTTCAGCATATAAAAAAAGTATTAGGTCATTTTTTTCGATTCTTTTAAGTCTTGAAAAGCAAAATTATTTGGTATTCCTATCGAAAGGAGATAGGATGCACGCGATACAATAGTCAAACTGTATGCAAATTCTAGTGGCAACAATGCCTTGCTTGTAAAGTTTTTTTTCCTGTCCTTATCCTTACCTTTTTTCTCTCGTTTGGTTTAGTGCATCTAACTTTCATGTCGCAAGAGTTTTTTTTTTCTTTTGGCTTTTTATTTGATGTTCAATATCTGCATTGTAGTTTGATTATTCTGGATTCGTGTTGGGGAGGGTTTCATTCGGGGAGAGTCTCTCGCTACCAAGAATGTTTTCATACTCAAGACTTAAACCCTAAACTTTTGATTAACAACATTTCTTTGGTGGTGTCCAAGAATTTTTTACTAGTTCATTGTAAGTTGAATTGAGATACGCTGAATTGATAGGGATAACCTTAAGTCCTTAGTCATATAGAAATATATGGAATTAGCTACATTGTTTTTTCTATGAAATAACTAATTCTATCATATTAGTGTAACTTGTAAGATTTTTAACTATTTCTTATCCTACCAACCAAATGTCACAAGTTACATGTGAGTCATGTCCTGTCTAATCGTCTTTTCACAAACCTTCTTCAGCTGATCTCAACTTCCTTATAATCTATCCTAGTTTGCCATACGTCAATTTTATAATACTCATTTCTACTACTCTCATCTTCTGAATGAGTAAATTCTTGACCAATCATCACTTCGCCGCATAAAACATAGCTAGCCGGACTATCAATTTATAAATATATGGCTTGGTGGCACATTCTTTTCGCACAAGATATTACATGCAAGCTTTTGTTTCATCCATCCAACCTCAATACAGTTTATTACATCATCATCAATCTTCCCATTTACTTGGTTAATTAATCCTAGACACTTGAAACTTTATTTCTTGTGAATGACTTGTGTATCAATTCTTACCTCTACACTTGCTACGTGCATTACATCAATAAACCTACACTCTAAGTATATAGTCTTAGTCTTTGCTTAAGGTGAACACTAAAAAATTAAGTTTCTGAAAAGTGAAAACTCTAATTAAATTAAAACATACGCATTCTAAAAAAATAACATTTCACATTCATTGTCACCCATCCATCCCACCTCCCGCACCCTTGAACTACCAATAAATGCTCTCGAGATAATGAACCCATTTGGATGGGCTTAATTTTCAGGATTTTGGAGTGTTCGGTAAAATCCAGACGTTTGGGGGGTGCCAATTTTATAATTTTTGGCCTAACAATTGTTTTAATCATAAATAATTACTTTTCCTCAAAATAAATTAAACTTTACGACTTAAAAAAAATAGCACTTGGAGCTTAATTCAATCAATTTAAACGGATTTTTCTTACTTATCGAACATTAAAAATAAGTAAAAAAACCTCATTTTTTTAGATTTTTTTTTATAAGAACACTTCAGTTCATACTTTTCATGGGTGGTTGAATTGTTGGTTGCACAAGATTGTTCTGGCTATATAATAGGATTACAAACTGAATTACATAAAGGCTTATTATGCCTTTTAAAAAGTGTTCCCATTTTGTTTGTTCTCTACCTCTTCCAAACAAACAGAGAGATTATGTATTAGGCAACAGAGGCCACATTATCCATCAAACCAGTACCCTCATTCTTCCTTCTTTCTTGTACTATTCATGATAAAGCATTTTTCACGGGGAAAAACAAAAACATAGAAATATTTAGCTCTTAAGTACTTTGATCTGGAAGATAAGTGTACAAAATTCCAATATGAGGGAGCAGGGAGAAGGTGGAAAGGTGATAAAGGTAATCAATGCTATTTAACTCAAACCAATAAGGAGGGTTCAGAATAAGATGTCAGAGATTCAACGGCCAGAAGTTACAAATTTAAACTAAATTGCGAGGACAATCATAGTTGCTTCCTTCTATATCTCCATTTAGTTTCTCCTTCACACGGCCTGCAGTTTCAAAAAGGAGTTTCAGTTTTCTTGTTGCAAAGCACCACAATACACATTCCGAAGAACAGGGATTAAAAAAGTATCTCCAAATAGTTCACTGCCATGGAAGTTGTAAAGGCATTTAACAATCCATGGAGCAGAATATCCAAAACCACAACAGGACTGGTATTTTTCTAAAACAAAAAGACCAGAGATAGGTATCAAATAAGAAAAAACTAGAAGACGTTGACTATTGCCATTTTTTTCACGTTCGGAAAAACATGACAATACATAGAGAGCAAGTTTGATGATATGTTGCCACGACACAATGCTATTAATTTTGAGTAGTTCAGTTTGTTGCACACAATTGGCGTAGCCTAGCGATCGGAAAGCTAGAATTGAGTATGAGTTACTAAGGTTCAAATCAAAAGCAGGGACAATAATGGTAAGTAATTTCTTCATTTGTGGGCCTTGTGGATTCAAGGTACCTGGAACTTGGCCCTGAATACACCATCATCAAAATTTGCATATTTTCTATTTCTTTCATGTTACTCCTAGAGGGAAAAAACATTTTGTTCTTCTTTATTCAATCAAATGACAACTAGAGATTGGAGGGATTATGACTTTTTTTACGAGCCTCGGAGGGAATCATAACTTAAACTTTCCTGATAGCACCATTCTACATACAATTTAATACGTGAATATAAATTGGTGTTTTTGATAAGAGTAAAGAATGGGAAAAGGACAAGGACGAGGAGTTCTCTACTGATTGAAATTCCTTTGATGGCCCAGGGTCAGTATGTAATTAGGATCCATAAAGAAAAGGATGAAGTATGTTTACCAACAAAGGTGTTATCATACTTCTTACAATCCCAAGAAACGCATGGATCAATTTTATGCAACAGAAACAGACTTTTTCACAAAGGAACCAGCAAATTAAAATGCAGATCAAGAAAACCGTTCGGATATTGAAAAATTCCTTACTTTTAAAAGTATTTTTAAAATAGTATTTGATTATTCAATAATGAGTTTTTGGTAAGTTTTTCAAGATTGAAAGTTTGGGACCACTTTTTCCATGACTTCTTACTTTACACTCACAAAACTCAAAAAATCTCAAATGAAATACATGTTCAAACTCAACTGCCAACTTCAAAAAACTCTTCTTTTCAAGTTTCAACCAAATTATGTCCAAACGCTTACAAAAACTTCCAGAAAATCCTGTCTTTTGTTTTTTCGCTCTTTTGTCCTAATTATGAATTATAAATTATAATATAATGAAATAGTACTTCCAATAGCATCTAAATAATTATGAGAATGCCTAACAGAACTCATGATATTATTGAAATGAAGGTTAAGCCCTGCTAACACAAGGAGTAATTCACACAAAAGATGCACCACTTGGTCAAATAGGAAAAACGATCATCATGTACCAGACTTCAGATGGTCAAATTTAACATATTTGCACACCCCTTGGAGAGACACAGATAGTTGAACATATTTTGTGTATTAATGATGAAATCCCCATCACAGAAAAATATGTTTTATAGCAGACATTAAATTGGAATTATGCATACAGGCACTGCCACTCTTTCTTCGCAGCCCACAAAAATCCTCCAGTTTTGTGAATAAACACCTATATTCAGACTTATAAAGCTAACTCCAAATCATAAATAATACAGATTGACTCGGCACTTATCAGAAATTGGATCATTTTCCTTTAAAAATATTTTTTTAAAAAAAACTATTTGACACCTATTGATCTGTGCATATGCATAAAAAAATACAGTAAAAAGAGCCTACAGCAGGATATCTTGAGACAATGTAATTAACACCAAAACCTGAAACGGATCGACCAGATCTAGCGAAATAAAGAGATCTATCTGAAGATTCACATAAGTTTGGGAATTACCGATTAAGAAGCACCGACGATGATGTTGTTAATAGGAATGAAGATCAGTTTGACAAAAAATCCTACAAATCCCATCACCACGAAACCGATTGCAGTGCGAGTGGCGACTTTGGTGAATTCTGCAGAAAAGCATTGGATTAAATTGAAGAACACCCACGCACATATACAAATCGATGGATTGAATACACAGAATCACAAGAGCAGTGAAAGTAATACCTTTGCGATCGGGCTTGTGGCACCTCTTAACAAGCCTAACGCTATCTTTGGCGAAATCTCTAAGGGGATCGAAAACAGAGTCGAGAGCATCCATTTTTGTTCATTCCAGTTACAGTTCCGAAGGAAGAATTTTATGGCAAATAGAGTTCCATTTTTATCCGGCCCGCTATAAACTATTTGGGCCTGGTCCTGGGCCTCTCCATCGAAATGGGCTGCTTTTTCTATTCCCAAGGGCCCATTCGACCAATGGAAAGTCTTATCATAAAGGAAACCTACCTAATTACCTAAACATTCATATTATCTTTGCTAATTCTCTCTGTAGTTAGAAATAATTGATAATTTTATATCAAATTTCAAGTTAGATACATTTAAATATATGCATATTTTTATCAGATACATTATGAAATTCATATTCATGGAGGCAAACAAGAAAATCAATGTATCCCAAATACATGCAAATTACAGTGGATATATGTATCTAAGACAATGAATAGATGGGGAGAGAGACAGGCGATAAAGGAGAGAGGTGAGTGATGGAGGAGAGTGATGAGTGAGATGGAAGAGAGGCGAACGAGATAGGAAAGTGACGAACAAAATCGGAGAGACATGAGAAAGAGAGAAAACTGGCTAGTGAGATAGGAGAGACGCGAGCAAGATGAGAAAAATTCAAACAAGATAGGAAAGTGACAAGTGAGATAAGAGAGAGGCGAGTGAGAGAATCAGTGTATCCCAAATACATGTGAATCCATATGAATATCGTGTATCTAGAACAATACACCTAATATTGACCTTATGTATTTGAGTCACATGTACAAAACCAAAATCTGGCATGAATGACAATTTTAAAAAAAATCATGAAAGGTACATAATTAAATTTTAAACTAGTGAAATTTGTATAGTTTAGCCTATTATTAATGCATACAAAAAAAGGACAATAACCATGATGAGAGTATGTACCACTGTCTGCTTGCCTGTTTGAGTCCATAAAAAGGATTTGTTGAGTCTGCAAACTAACTCTGAATCGGGCACATCCAGACCTTGAGGTACCATCATGTACACTTCCTCATGGAGATCATCATGAAGGAATACATTGTTAACATCAAGTTGAAACATATTTCATCCCTTCTTTACAGCACATGCTACCAATGTTCTCACGGTGGTTATTTTTACTAAAAGTGAATAAGTTTGTGTATAATCCACTCCAGCTTGTTGGGTAAAGCCTTTCACTACTAATCTGGCTTTAAACCTTTTTATGCTCCCATCAGCTTTGTATTTGACTTTGTACACCCATTTACACCCAATTGCTTGTTTACCAGCTGATAACTTACCAGATCCCAAGTACTATTAGCATAAAGTGCCTCAAACTCTTGTGTCATTGCTTTCTGCCAAGCAAGTCTTAAGGATGCATCTTCATATGATTATGATAGCTCACTATCATGACAAACATTCTCAACAAATATTTGACTATTAGATACAATGATATCAAGACATATATGATGGTGTTTACGAAAAAAAACATTAAGGGAAAGGTTATTGTTTGGGTCAAGTTGTGTGGTAATGTTGGGGGGTTTTAAGGTAAGAACGGAAACAACATAATCTTTCAAGTGTTTTGGAACCTTTCTTTCCCTTTGAGATTCCCTTTGCATGAATATGACAAGAGTAGAAATAAGAGATGATGGTGAGGGACAATCAGTGGGTGATGAAATTGATATTTGTGGAGAATGATTGTCAAGACTAGGTTAGTCAGGTTGAGAGGTATGGTGAGTTAGTGTCTGTGTCTGTGGCAATCTCATTTCTCCAATCATTTACATAGTTACTATTTGGTCTCAATTCAATATTAAATTTCATACTTTTTGAGAAAGCTCAATCAAAAATGGAGGAAGGAAACCATATCCTCCCGTTAAGAATTGAATATACAGAAGCTTGTATTTAGGAGAATGAAAACTCACACCTTTCTATTATACATCATTTTGTATATATACAGGTCCTCTACATGTGACAGTTGTATCCAACTAAGCAAAATCAGGAAATATCTTAACCGACTAATTGTTAGCTAACTATGATTTGTTCTAACTACCTAACTAATTAATCTGCTCATTAACTACAACTAACTGATGCTAGTGCCGGATAATTAGGTATGTCTCCAATTTCATACTCAATAAACATAAATTTGGAGGGGATGTTACATTTTTTGACTTCTTGATCTCTAATCAAAATAATCTTCAATAAATAACCATACTCACGAATCACCTTGTAAGTCATTTCTACTTTCTCATTCCAACTACCACATTCACCTATTTATGAAAATGTCATTATTATCTCAATACTCGAAGAATTTTTTAAAGAAAAAATAAAATCATCAATTTGTTGAATTATTAAAGTTATGCATGCCGTAAAAAATCTCAAGCAAAGGAGAACAAAAACTAACCATCACCATAATGTAATACATTGTTATTAAAATAGATTGTTCATAAAAGAATAACAATCATCAAATTTTTAAAATTGCAGATACAAATATTCTCTTTTGAGTAGAATAACAATCATCAAATTTTCAATATTGCAGATACAAATATTCTCTTTTGAGAGATGTTTTTCTATTATAATGCAATACTACAAGTAAAAATACATATAATTTCAATTTTGTGCGCGCAAAGGATATTGTGGGAAAATGGATTAGTTTAGTTATGGGGGAAATGGAAACAATTGTCTTTTTTAAATTTTAATAAAAATCGCAAAATAAATGATGATCTTTTCTTATAAATTACTATTGCATTTTTAGGATAGTAGTGGAAAGTTAATGTGCAGTTAATTTTTTTTTATTTTTAATTTTATATATAATAGTCATAGTGACTGGAATTGGGGAGCTATGAAATTAATATTTTTTTTCATTACCTCATCCATTTATATAAAAATATATAAAGAAAATTTTAAAATTAATAATAGTTAAAATTAAATTAAAATATAATATTATGCATAAACAAATTTATCTAAAAATACTTTATTTTTCACGCATCCTTTTGGATTTATGATATTTAATAAATCAAAAATTTTAAAATATGATAGTTAGAAAATTTTATTTTGACGCATGTCAATAATTTTAGAATATTAAATGTTTTTATTTGCATGTTGACATTTGTCATCTAGTTGATGGCGCGTGTCTTTCTTTAATAAAATAAATAATTAATTAATTAAACTAATAGATATTTTAAAAATAGAAATTAGAGATTAATTCTTGTGTTGACATGTGGTGCTTTTCACTTCATTTTATGTGGTATTTATGTGGAGAGACGTGTTGAACAAAATATCCACTCTATTTTATGTGGAGAGATCTATTTTTTGTTCCTTAGCCTATAAAATTCTATCATGCATCCTCCGGCGCCGCTGGGACACTAAGGACTCTTAGCGGGCTCATTACGGACCCACTCATATAATTTTTGAGAAAGTTGCGTCGGAGCCCCCGGCAGCGCTAGATTCTGTGGGTTACCATCCACATAAAACAACTGAAATCTCCTGTTTCCTGTTCTTAGGCCCAAAAAATCCTACCAAACATTCTCCAGTGCTGTTAGGCTACCTAGACTCCCGGCGAGCTTGTTACAGATCCACTCGTATAATTTTTTGGGAAAGTTACGTTGGATCCCTCGGCAATGCCAGATTTCATGGGCTAACACCCACGAAAAACTATCAAAATCGCCTATTTCCTGTTCCTTGGCCCATAAAATCCTACCAGGTGTCGTCCGACACTAACGGGCCACCTTGGACTCTTGGCGGGCTCGTTATAGATCCACTCTTATGATTTTTAGAAAAATTTGTACCGGAGCCATCAACCACGCTAGATTTCGTAGGCTAACACCCATGAAAAATTGTAGAAATTGTTTGTTTCTTATTCCTTAGCCGATAAAATATATACTACCAGGCGTCCTCAATAGTCGCTGAGCCACCTAGGACTCTTGGTGAGCTCATTACAGACCCACTCATATGATTTTTCGAAAAAGTTGCGTTTGGAGCCCCAGGCAGTGCCAGATTCCACGGGCGTTACCCACTAAAAACTACTGAAATCACTTTTATTCTGTTCCTTGGCCCATAAAATCATACCAGGCGTCCTCCGGTGCCACTGGGACACCTGAGACTCTTGGCGGGCTCATTACGGACCCACTAATATGATTTTTTAAGAAATTTGCGCTGGAGCCCCTAGCAGTGTCAAATTCCGTGGGCTAACCCATAAAAAATTGTCGAAATCACTTATTTTTCTGTTCTTTGGCCCATAAAATCCTACTTGGCGTCTTCCGGCGCCGCTAGGCTACCTGAAACTTTTGGCAGGCTTATTATAGACGCACTCGTATGATTTTTCGGGAAAGTTATTTCGGAACCCCGACAGAGCTAGATTTGTGGGCTAACACTCATAAAAATAGTCAAAATCATTTGTTTCCTATTTTTGGGCCCATAAAATTCTACGATATGTCCTCCGGCGCCGTCGGGCCACCTAGAACTCTTGGTGGGCTCGTTATGGACCAACTCGTATATTTTTAGGGAAAATTACATCAGAGTCCCCAACAGTGCTAGATTTTGTGGGCTAACACCCACAAAAACTGTCGAATCTTTTGTCAAATAATAATTGTCCACTATTGACTTAGTACAAGAATTAAGAAATAATAAATAGCCAAAAAAAACCAAACTATATTCGTATTTTCAACTACACACTTTATCTTCACAGGAGTTCTATCACCCCCCTAAATCTTTTATTTTCTTTATTAAGTAACCCTTATTCGCTGATGTATCATGGAAGGTATATTCATCATATCTAGGGGTGTAGGAGGTTGAGGAAACTTCCACGTGGGCTCCAACTAAGCTTCCAACAGTAATAAAATAAAGTATTAATGGCTTCTTTTTTCAGAAAACAACCAAAAACCAAAAACTCTCCATCTCTTCCTTTCTTCTTCCTTTTTTACGCCATTATTGTTAAAAAAAAAAAAAAGCTTTCCATCTTACACAAAGCTTGAATATAGTTGTGATTGCTTTAATTTAATCTTCTATTTCAAAATTCTCAATTATAGGGTTTGTAATCTTCCCCAATTTCATATTAATAGTTTGAAATTTCTTCTCTTATTTTCTCGATTTTGGTGTTGTTATGGCTAGTAATGGCAAATGCAAATTTCAATAAACTCTATATGGAAGATTCAGATCCGAAGCTCAAAGTCATAGTACGATGCAAACATGAAATTGTGCTTCATATGCAGACTTCTTGGTCGAAGGCAAATCTTAGAAGACGATTTTGGTCTTGCCCCTGTTATGGTGTATGTAATTTCTCTTCTATTGATGATTTGCTTGGGTTTAATTGATGTTAATGTACTGTGTTTATTTTTCAGTATAAGAATTGTAATTATTTTTTTTTGATAAAGAGACAAGGAAGAGGTTGATCCAAGATCAAAATTTATTCTCCCAAAATTGGTGAACAAAATCAAAGAGTTGGAAGATGAAGTATGAAGGAAACAAATTCAAATGCAACAAGCTCACATTGATAATTTCACATTGGAGAAGAGAACATTTGCAATGGTTCAAATAAAATGGAAATAGTGTAGGTTTAATTGGAAGATCATTTCGTGTATTTCAATTTGTGTAATTGGTATGTTTGTCAACAACTTATCTCAAATTAGTGGTTCAAGAGATGAGTTAATCGAATTGTCATACCCTAAGTTAGATTTGATAAGTTGAGGAACCTTGTTTTGCTTCCCTTGTATAGCATGACTAATATTGCTATATAAGCATTATATATTTTCAAGAATTACACTTTGTCTGCTCTAATGAAATAACAGTATTTACTACTTTGCAGGTCAAAGAGCAGTAGCATTTCCTGGTGTGAGATCCAATGACATAAGTAGAAGTTAAAATACACTCCCAGCTAAATAATTCTATTGATATTTTCTGGTTTTCATATTTCTGTCAATGAAGAACTTGAGTTGTAATATTACTAAATGTAATCACCTGTCTGGGTTGAGGCAAAACACCTACATGAACAACTCATAGGTTAAATAAAAGGGTTCTTGTAAAGCTTACACCAAAATCTATTTCCCAAAAATGACATTCAAAAATTAGTTGTGGTACATTAAGAAATGACTTTACCTGCTGAAAGAGTTCAGTTATCAAAAGGGTATGACTTCAGCACTTTTCTAGTCTTCATTATCCTAATAATAACAACACAATGTTTGTAAAATAGAAAAATAGTGGGCTTTTAACAGACATAACACGATTCATATTGTAGGCCTCACATAGTACTGTGAATTACATCCAAAAACAATAGAAGTCGTTTAATATTAATACATTACTACAACAAAATGAGAAAATGTGCTCATGTCTACAAAACAATCTTCCAACTTAAAATCAGTACTATAACAACATTGCACCCTAAATATTATTTAAACTATTTTCTTCTATTGTTTTCTTTTTTTCTCCTTCATTTCTTGTTGAGATTGTTGCTTTTCCATTCCATTTCAGCTTGCTTGTAGTACTTGGTTTGAAACCAATATCATCGGTAACATCAGATGATCTTGTCACTCTTGTTGTACCAGTAGAGAAAATCTTACAACTTGACATGCCAGGCGACACTCATATTGTATCAATAATTAGTCTAAATTAAAATTACTATATATGTGAATTTAAAATAAATACTTACATTAAGGGTCTTGAATCCATTTTCATCTTGAAACAAATTCATACCAATGACTGGTGGTCTTTTGTATTGGATTGTGCTTTCCTTTGGCCTGCCCCTTCCTCTTTTACTATTGGTAGGTATTGAAGGTGCATGGTAATTAGGAGGTGCAGAATAGGATGGATTAGGTCTTAGGGGTTGTAGGTGCTCCAGGTGCATTAGGTGCTACAAATGTTGATGCACTAGGTGGTATAGGTGCAGTTGATGCTGCAAAATCTTTTTTTGGTCTTCCTCTTGGCCTTTTTTGTTGAAGACTCACGTATTATTGGTTGTTTTTGTAAATAAAGAATGAAATGATATTAAATATTGGAATACCTTTGGCCTACCAATAAAGAATAATTATTAAACAACTAAGCGTTGCCACCAATTTCCATTTTCATAAAGTCACCTACATATTTAATTCCCTAACACCCATGAAACACGATAAAACAAAATCTATTAGTCTTGATCCAAACACTTTACATCATGAAAAAACTCAAGGAGCAAGATAGTGAACAATAATGGATAGAACCAACTCATATTTAATATGTTGCAGCAACAATAAATCATAATTCTCGATATACTAAAATACTAGAAAGTACAAAAAAAAAAAGAATCTTAAAACTGATCAAGGATAGAATCAGTAAATAAAAAATTGAATTGACAAACTGATTTTTCAGTTTTTGTTGGTTTAGTATGGAAAATCTATTCATATAAGGAAGTATTCTTCTAATAAACTTTATTTTTATACAGTAAGCATATATTCCAAAGATATAGGTATTCCTATTATTACAATGTTAAATATTATCTTTAGTCTGCCTCTTCCCTTGCCTGAACTTGAAGTTTTTTCATTTCCCCTGTCTGAATTTGATGGTTCTTTCCCTGTTGTTGACTTAACACTTTGTGGACATCTTCTCTTGTTGTGGCTTCTAGAATTACAAATACTACATGTCATAGCAAGTCCAGTTCTATTCAACCTTTTAGATTTTTTACTTTTACCAGTTTCTTTTCTTCTAACTTTGCATGGCCTGTCAGACATATTTTTGATTTCTGATAGTGCAACTTTGGGATTAGAAGACACAGGTCACATGTCCATATTTATGACTGGTTAATAAAAACATTAGCATAAGTCCTCAAGTAAGTTGTCTTACTGTAGCAACAATCAATATAATCAAGAGGATCACATTTTTTTAAAGTAAATTGCAGCCACAACATGTGCACATGGTATACTTTTTAACTGTCAAGCTTTACAGCTATAAGTCTACGTACCAAGATCCACAGTGTGTTTACATAACCCTTCTCTCACTTCAAACCTATCAGCTCCATTAAATTTAATAGTACAATTCATTAACTTATTAATGTACTCCTCTAATACCTTCAAAGCCATTGGAGAGAAATTATACTTCCAAGTATTTGAGAACTCTCTTAACTTAGATATTCTTGTCATCATATTCACTCTTATCTCTTCAAGTATAGTGATGATTGTCTTGTGTCTTGCTGCCAAGATCTATACATTTAAACACTTAGACATATTGTTGTCCACTGAATCACATTTCACTTTAGTGTTGAAGTAAACTTTACACCAATACTCTATGTTGTACTACATTAAATCCTCCATCATTTTTGTTGGACCAAGTAATTTCATTTTCTCCACATTTTTTCTCAATTGAGATTCAAAAGTACTCTTACCAATCAACCAGAACTATTGTCTTCTTTGAAGACCTCTGCAATCCTTAGACCAATTAGCTAAAATATGCCTAGCACACTTTCTATGTTCAGCAAGAGGCAAAACATCCTGAATTGATGCAAACAGTCCCTTTTATAATAGTAAATACAATAGAGAAAACTTAATAATAAATAATAAGTACAAAAGAAAAATTAATTATTATAAATACACAATAAAACAGTATACATACCTTTTGCATATCTGTAATCAAGGTGAGATCTTCACCATCCCCTAGTCTTAGATCATCCTTTAATAGTTTGATAAATCATATCCATGTATTTTTGTTGTCATACTTAAGTACTGCCCAAGCAAGTGGCAGCATCTGATTATTAACATCTTTTGCCACAACAACTAACAACTGACCTTTACAAGCTCCTTTAAGAAAACGACCATCTAAACCTATGCATTTCCTAGAATTTAGGAATGCCTTCTTAAATGGATCAAAGCAAATATAGAAGCTTTGAAACACTGGCCTGCCAAGTGCATTAGGTTCACCTACTTTAACAACACAGGTACTGCCTGGATTAGTCCTCAATAGTTCATCTTTATAGTCTAGAATTCTACCATATTTCACAATATGATCACCTATGATATCTTTCAACATTTTATCTCTGACCCTCCTAACAGTAGTCTTGACAATATGAATCTTCAACTTTTTCCTAATTAGCTTTTGTAACTTGAAAACTCTTATTCTTGGCTGTTCAACAATTCTTTTTCTAAAGACAGAAGAAATGAACCTGGCATTACACAAATAATTTCTTGTTGTACTGTTCCAAGTATGCTTTGGATTGTAAGTCTTTATCATGAAATTATTTGTGGTATTGTCAAGACATGCATACAAAAGTCATGGACAACGATCTTTACATCTCACTTTAACTCTTTTTGGCTCGTTCACCCACTTCTCTATTCGAATCCTTTTTTGGACAACATATTTGCTTACTACTCTTCTAAATTCATTCACATCTGCAAATACCACACCTAACTGCCACACAACTTTCTTGGCAGTAGGATCAGGAATAATATTCTTATTTTCAGCCCTCCTTTTCCTTGATAAATTTACCCTTCTTGGTAATTTAAATTTCTAGATTCAATATCTTCATCACTAAACTCAGCTTCATCTATTTCAAAACTGTCAGCATTAGAACTAGAATAATGGGGCTCATCACCTTCTAACCTTCCTTCAACACTTATTTTCCCTGTTTGAGTTTCATCGAAACCTAAATCTGGTCCAGCTTTACCTATTGGCACCTCTTCAGTATCAGTTGATGCTCTCTCTTTTCTTTTTCTTCTTTGAAAAGTCCTCTTTTTAGCCCTCAACTCTTTAACCTCCTCATGTACATCACTATCAATATCCTCATCATCATATCCAACCAATCCACATTCAGACTCAACACTATCTGCAGTTGAGTAATCAGAACTCTCTTCCTCTATGAAATCAGATTCAACTGGACCTGAGTCTACATTATCAGCATTTCTAGTACTAGGATCTGCAGTAGTGGAAGGGCTTGTGGTAGGAGGAGGTGTAGTAGTAGTAATTGCAGTGGAAGGGGTTGTGGTAGGACTTGCAACAGTTGCAGAGGAAAGAGGAACGGTAGAAGTTGCAGTACTTATAGATGGAGGAGTGGCAGCAGTCATAATGGAAGAAGTAGCAGCAGTTGTAGTGGGAGGAGTTGTGGAAAAATAAGGTTTAGTATTGAAGGTAACACAGTTATCAAAAATATCTTCACCTACCCTATTTTCAGGACCACCACTTTGGTCTTTCACTTTATTAAAAATTGAGTGAGATTCCTCATTATCGCCATGACTACTATTTTCTAATAAAAGTGACTTGGGCTCCACAACTCGTTCAACAACCAAATAGTTTACATATACATCCAAAATACCTCCATCTTTCAAAGTAAAACACAATTTTAAAATATCCACATCATTGTCAATATCTATCAAAATACCATTTTTAGGTGTTTTAATAGTAAATATGCAAGTTGTGGTATATCCCAAGTCATTAATATAGCCTCTCAATTCAAAATAGGACATCCAATCCACATTAACATCCAAAAATTTTGTGACTACCCCACCAGTATATGCGGTTGTTCGCTGTTGACACCCAATTTTTACCCTCCACAACATCAAATTAATCATCGAGTTTTATTTTTGTGTTAATAATTTTTATTTATTTTTGCGTGGGGGCTACACGCCCCTAATTCATATTTTATCCCATCTCCCTCACCCGCTTCTTCTTCTTTCTCCTTGACCATTTTTCTTCTTCTTCACCTTCTTCTCCAACCAGACGCCAAACCATCTTCAACCATCCCCCCAAACCCTTTCTCCTCTCCTTCACACGCGCACCCGACCTTTCCCTCTTCTCCATCTTCCTCGTCGCAAAATAGACGACCCCAAAACCAAAACAAAAACCAACAACCCGACAACCCCTAATGTCCTTCTGCACGCATCCTCGTTTTTCTTCCTAAAATCGTGAATCAAGGAGAAAATCGACACACCTAAGTGGAAAACAACGACCTACCCACTTGCGATTTTGAATTTGGTTTTCCCCCTCAATTGCCCTATTTTGGGGCTATAAATTCCTCTCTTTTTCCTCATTGATGGAGGCGGTGAACGAAATATCTTCGAAAAACCCTAGTTGGATTCAAGTAATTTCAGCAGCAGTGATCAAGCTGAAAAACCCTAGCAAAAGCTTACTTAATTTTCTAGGCATTCTTGATTTCACAAGCTCAATACCATTCACAAGATCATCGAATTGAGTCCCAGATCTTCTTTGATTTTGAACACCTTAAAACTGAAGATCCTCGGTCGGAGAAGAGATCGACAGGATTCTTTGGTGATAGAAAAGTTTCGTCAAGCTCATCGTCTTAGTTTCGCTGCCCCAACAAAGGTGATATCCTAATCTTATTTTCATTTCAAGTTTTCATGTGCTTCGTTTGAAATGTGAATATTGTAGCTATGTCGAAGTTGTCATGTTTACGTCTTTGTTCGCCTTGACTGAAAACGCCTCGAATTGATGTTGCGGCGCTGTTTTTGTTTGTTCGTCAAGATGTTACTGGGCTGTGTTGCGACGCTATGTTGCTTTAATTGGTTGTAAGGTAGCTCATTTTCACTCTAGTATGTAATACTCAGGCCCTGTTACGCTTATTATGTTGTTTCCCTGTATTCTGGTTTACTGAGTTGGTTATTGTTAAGATTAATGATGCTGTTATAGTCATCTTAATTCACTGTAAGTTGTTAAAGTTTAAAAACTAATATTGAAGTGATTATACTCCTCAAATACCTGCTGTAATGTTCAAATCTAGTCTGTTAGTTCGTATTGATGAGGATTCTGGTTTCTTAATACGCTATTTGTTTGCTTTTCTGTGATTATGATCTGCCTATCATGCTATTGAGATGGATGTTTTTTATTCAAAAAAAAAAAAAACGTGGTACCATTTAAAATATGTGGCAGTGCATCACAAACATTTGATATAATCTGATTTATGTGGACACATCAACGAATAAGGATTACTTAATAAAGAAAATAAAAGGTTCAAGGGGATGATCGGACTCCCATAAAGATAAAGTATGTAGTTGAAAATATGAGTATAGATCGAGGTTTTTTTTGGCTATTTTCTCATAAATGATTAGAATAAGTTCGTCAAATCATCTTTTGACTATAATTATAATAAGAAAATAATTATATTTAATGATAAAAATACATTAAAAATTAAGTATAATTTTTTTTTATTATAAAATAAACAAATATTATTGGGAGTTTAATTTTAAATACATCACATAGCAATTACAATGTGCTGTTTTATTAACACATGTCCTCGTCTCCATCGACTCAGTAGTCAGTACTCACTCTGTATTTGTTCCTGGGACCGCAAAAATCTCTCAAAATTTTTCATCATCCAAAGGGAGCAAAGCAAAGCAGAACAGAATCTAAGCTACTCTGTAAGCTTTACTCTTTCTTGCTTCAATTATTTCTTCATCTTCTTTTATTTTATCCTAAATCGTTCTGAAAATGCGGGATTTACGATAACTTTCTGACACTCAAAAGATGAGGTTTTTATGATTTTTTAAAGTAATCTTTGTGGGTTTTCCTCGTTTTTAACGAGATAGCTGTAATGCAGTTTTGTCGGCGACTTCTTTTTGGGTTTCAATGTTTAGAAGTTGGTGAATCCGGGAAGCTCTGGGGTTTTAGGGATGAAGCTGGTTTTTAGCTAATTTTGGAAGTAGAAAGTGCGAAAAAAGTTAAATGCTTCTATGATACTTCTTGCATGTTGAATTCTTCTGTTTCTGTTTCTGTTTGTGTTTCTGTTTCATGTTTTGGGGTTTAGGGTTTAGAGGTGAAATCCCTAAAAAATAGCTGAAATCGCTTTAGGGGTTTTCTTGAGTTGCAAAAGGAAAGGAAAGAAAGTATTTTTGTTTAAGGTAAGCTTATACTTCTCACAAAATGTTGTAGGCATTTTATGGGTTTTCTAGAGGTGAAAAAAAACAAGGAAAAGAAGAGATCTTTTAAGGGAGCTTATGCATTTTATTTTACTTTTTGTTTTTGGAAGTGTTGGTGGATGTCTTGGTTCTTTGAGGTTTTCAATTTTTATGATTTGATGAGCAAATGCTTAGAGTAAATTCTAGTCGAGCTTGTTTTCATGTTATTCTCTTTTGGTTCTCATAATAACTTGAAGGGATTTTTAGAATTTCTTATTATTTCTTCAGAAGGCATGAACAAAGTTACATATACTCCCAAGAAGAATGCATCAATGCATCCACTTTTCAGTGTGAATACAGTGATTTGTAATCTTCTAGACGTAACATTACATATTCAAATGCTACCTAAAACATAGTATAAGTCACATCCTTTCATTGTCTCTATATTTTTCTAGGTTTATGTTCTTTCGTAATAGCTCAAATAGAGTAGAAATGGGTTGCCAAAAACACAGTTTATTTTCAAGAGCAAGTTTCAGCTAGCAGTTGCAGTTTTCACCTGATTGGCATTTGTTTGGTCTTTGTTTTGATGCTTTGCCATTTTCTTGTTCTATAAATAAAACCCATTTTTAGTTAGAAATGTAAGATCAAGCCTTAGTCCTCCACTCCTTCCTTTTAGAGGAAAAACTCAATTGACTTTCCTGGAAGGACAGTATTTCGCAGTTTCAGCTGGGCTATATAAAGGCTATTAGCTGAGAGATCATGTTTGTGCAGACCAGTACATGTTGGAATAAAGTTAATATCGATTGATGCACTTTGATTTTGTGTTTGATGCAGGCTTTACAGTTAGATGACAATTCCTGATATCATGGAAGAAGTGGGATGTAGCAGTGGTAAAGGGAAAATATCCAATGGATCAGCCAGGATGGATTTTGATATTGATGATCTTTTTGAAGTAGATGATGATGATTGGGAGGAGGACGAGGATGAAGAGGAGGATGATAGCCATGATATGGTTTTAATTAAAGAGTTGGGTGAAAGTTTCTTGAAAAACTTCTGTAAAAAGGCATCAACTGGTTTTTTTGAGAAGTATGGTCTAATCAGTCATCAAATTAATTCATATAATGACTTCATTAACTATGGAATCCAAAGGGTGTTTGACTCAGTTGGGGAGATCCATGTTGAGCCAGGTTATGATCCATCAAAGAGAGGTGATGGTGATTGGAAGCATGCTTCTGTGAAGTTTGGGAAAGTAACCCTTGAGCGGCCAAAGTTTTGGGCTGGGGAGAAGTTTTCTGCAGACGGTGGGAAAGAGTACCTGGATTTGTGGCCACGGCATGCTCGGCTCCAGAACATGACCTATTCTGCCAGGATCATGGTTGAGACTCATGTTCAGGTTGGGAAATGCAGTTTTTGTCTAATATTCAAAAAATAAAAATGATGTTTGCCTATAATCTTTAGTTTTATGTGTATCAACTTCTCTCTGTTTATCTAATATTCATTCATTTTTCTTATTATTCTCAATTTTGAATGGGCCAGATTGTAGGATTTCTTCTTTTTTTGGTGTACTCCTTGTATACAGCTGACTCTTTGGCCTAACATTAATAAAAAGTACTTTATCATTTTTTTTGGTTAGGCAGCTATGTTCCAATATGATTGCATTGTGTTGCCCTTCAGTAGATAAAGTTGTCAATCTTGTTGGTGTCTATTGAACAGTTCTTTGTTAAATGCATTGCTCATCCAACGAAAAGTAAGTAAATGGCCATCACCAAGAAAACAAAATGCTCTGAGCTGCATGCATCCTAATCCTTAATACTTGTTACTATCATTTATTTGAACTTCACAAAATCCAAACTTTATTTGGATTACCACTGAAATTTGATATATTATCCCTTCTCACCCATGCATGACAGTCTTTTTCAGTTAGCACTGATTACACATCCAACATGTCATTTATTTTCCTTTGTTAGTTTCTTATTCTTTTAATTTCTTTGGTCGCCCTTGTGTATGATTGCAGGTGTATACAAAAAAGCTAGTTAGAAGTGACAAGTTCAAAACTGGTGTAGACCAGTTTGTTGACAAGGAGTGTGAAGTGGAAGACAAAAGAGATGTCTTGATTGGGAGAATCCCTGTGATGGTTAACTCAGAATTGTGCTGGATGAATGGTGTTGACAAGCCTGACTGTGAATTTGATCATGGAGGATACTTCATTGTAAAAGGGGCTGAAAAGGTAAGATCTTCCTGGTAGCACCTCACTCTCCTCCTTCTCTTCTACCTAAAGAGGGCATAGAAAACAAGGCTGAACTGTTGGTGTTAGTTAATATAGTATATAAGCCCTAATGAGTCCAAAACAGAAGATTAGAGAATCATTTTAGTACTCAAAAAAGAAGAAGAAGAAGAAGAAGAAAACCATTTTACTACACATCAACCTAGCATACCTCAAAACAGTGGAATTTCACTGTTTCAAATAAAATATCTTAGTGATAGTTAGATTGTGACACCTTATTCCTACAAGGCAATGTATATGAATGTTGGAATGAACTGAGTCCAATGGTGTGGAATGCATGTAGCTGATTTGTTCAGTCGAGCCCAAATTGATTCCTAGTGTTGTACTAGTAATTGTTGTTGCCTGAATAGGTGTGTATCTTGACAGATATTCTAACGTTGAAAATTCAGATAATTGCAGCAGTTGTGGCCCTAAATAGAAGATATGACAAAAGAGGATGAAAGAGGAGAAAATTTAACTTCATATTAGACATTTAACTAAGTCCGCAAACCACCTCTCTATCTCATAGTGGTAAGGTCTGCGTACATTTTACCCTCCCCGGACCCCATTTGTGGGATTCCACCGGGTATGTTGTTGTTGTATTAGACATTTAACTAAGCGATTGATTAAAATGATGCATAGTATGAGGTCGATCTGAAGGTGCATTCTACACTTGTGCTATTTACTATAGTGATATAAAGTATTGTTGAAATCTTTTTGGCCCTTTAGAAGTATATTTCCTATTGCAGTTCTTTATAGATTAAAATGTCTTCCTATTTCCATTTCAGACCTTTATTGCACAGGAGCAGCTTTGTTTAAAAAGACTCTGGGTGTCAAACAATCCCACTTGGATGGTTGGATATCGCCCGGGTGAAAAAAGGAAGAGAGTCTACATTAAACTGACCGAGACCTTGAAGCTCGAGCATATTAAGGGAGGAGAAAAAGCCCTCAGTGTGTACATCCTCGCAGAAATGCCAATTTGGGTCTTGTTTTTTGCTCTAGGTGTATCCTCTGACAGGGAGGTGGTAAATTTGATTGATGTGGATATTGAAGATACTACTATCGTCAATATATTAGTAGCTTCTATCCATGAGGCTGATAAAAATTGTGAGGATTTCAGGAAGGGGAAAAAGGCTCTCGCTTATGTTGATAGACTTATAAAGAATTGTAAATTTCCTCCTCAAGAATCTGTCGAGGAGTGCTTAAAAACATACCTGTTCCCTAATCTTAATGGTTTCAAGCAGAAGGCTCGCTTCCTTGGCTATATGGTAAAATGCCTCTTGCACTCTTTCATAGGTCGCAGAAAGGTCGACAACAGAGATGATTTTCGAAACAAGAGATTGGAGCTGGCTGGTGAGCTCCTTGAACGAGAGCTCAGGGCGCACATTAAGCATGCCGAAAGGCGTATGGTGAAGGCAATGCAAAGGGATCTTTATGGAGATCGACAAGTGCAGCTGATTGAGCACTACTTGGATGCATCAATAATTACCAATGGTCTCTCCAGGGCTTTTTCCACTGGACATTGGTGTCACCCTTACAAGAGAATGGAGAGGGTTTCCGGTGTAGTTGCAACTCTTAGACGAACAAATCCATTGCA
>JAPFFP010000070.1:19630277-19643620 GCA_026153255.1 Solanum medicagineum
AAGAAGAAGTTCCCATAGACAAAATGGAGAAGTTTGTCTCGCAGCAAGGGGGAAACAGGAATATAAGCTAGTTTTTTCTGGTGGAACAATATGTACTAGGTGAACCAGGACACTGAGACACTTGTCTGGCAGGTGATGGAACAAGACTGATGGACAAACTTTCTAGTGAGTCTACAGCAGCTGGAGCTACTGCAAAGCAAACCATGAAGGTTTGAAAACAACTACATCAATGACGAGTAACATCAACGAGGTTGTCCGATCTTTTTAGTGTAAAAAGAAAATTCCTCGACAGTAGTTCAGCCATCCTGTCAGTTTGTGCATTTTCGTACCAACTACTTGGTGTACAACTAGATAAATACTTCCGAATTATCAGGGGGAAAAAGGAACAACATGGCATGTATTCCAATCATAATTTGATCTATCCTAACATAACAGTAGTTTCTCTTCAACTTTTTTATATAACCAAAAGCAAAGTTCCTGTCGAGGAAAATGAACTATCACATCAAAGAAACTTGTAGCTTCATAGGAATGCAGAGAAGTCAATTGATTTAAATACTGAGCAGTTCAAAATATTAGGTTTCCACACACAGCAAGGATGATTAGCAACAACATAATCAACAAACAGGTGAAAGGTAGGTTACAAGCCCTTACTGTTCGCAAGCTATTCAAATTTCCTTTCATTTTGAGGGTATCTGCATCTCGATCCAGCTGTTGCTTCCAATCAGATAACAGAGCTTCATCCTGCAACAGCCATAGCCACTCATCAGTTACGCCAGACAGAAAGAACGCCAGAAAGTTAAAAAAATTGAAAACAGACCTGAGGCACGTGAATGGTCACTTTGTTGGGGAAGAGCTTTGTCAGAAGTTTAGTTGTCTTGGTAACTTCCTTTCCCCTGTCATGCAACTTCCCAAAACCATCCTGAGGTCAACAAATGTGAGTACTATAAGCCAGTGTTTTATTGAAAGGAAAAAAAAAAAGGTCAAAGTGAGAGTGACACTGGCACAAGGAACGGGTTACATCCAAAAAAAACTGAACCACTACTGCCGGGGCTTAGTGTGCCAGATTCTAATGATTTCAGATGTAATGACTTAACGAAGTTGGTGAAAAGAAAAAACCATGCACTTCAAATAAGGAGGAAAAGAAGTCAAATCAACGACAAATTGGCAGGCTTGATGATAAAAGGAAATAAAGATGTGTATTAAGTCTTTATTGTAGGCCATCAGCAGAAGATCAATACTGTGACGCAAGAAATGTAGCATAGTAAAGTGCACTAAGTGGCACTCATACTTACAGGTACTACTTCCCCTAAACTACAACCACCCACCCACCCAGCCCCTAAGCAAAAGGAAGAAAAAGAAACAAAGAGAAAAAATAGAAACAGTAAAGCCAGTGTCTCCAATTGGCATCATCTTGTACAAATACTCGGGAAAAGAAAAGTAAAAATCTAAGGAAAAGCTATACCCAGGAGCGTTCATCACAAAGAGAGATAGAAGATTGTCCCTGCTTGTATTTGGTGGACAACATGGGAAGGGAGGAACCAAAGATGCTTTGAAGATGAGTCTATCAACATATAGAAGACGAAACTGAAGTGCTTGGTGCCATTATATTTTTAGGGTAAAGGAACGTATGTAGAAGATCGCGAATCTACTTTTAATGTCTTAGAATCTTTGTGAGATGACAAAGGATGAGAAATGTTCTTTCTGCATTACACCTTGTAATATTATGGGAGATTACAGTTTCTTGGTGTAGCTAAACTTTATACACACAATAATATGTTACCTTTCTCAAAAAAAAAAATTACAGAATAACAGATTGAGAGAGAGTATATACCGGGAAAGCCAAATCGAGCAAAGCAGTTTGATTGCTGCCAAATTTGGTGAAGAGCAATCCCCCAGGATGTGACTACAGTGGGCAGATCGGGAAACATTAGACCTTATTCCAACTAATAACTAGTTTTAACAGAAAGACTGACAAGTTCAAAAGAAAAGTTAAAGCCCATTCATAATATATATCTCCTCTAGAGGAGAAGAAAAAGAAACAAGAAATCAAAGAGTCTGATAAGACAAACAAAAATTTACAAAATTGATGTCATAAGAAAATATTTTGGAAACTATTTTGTGTTGTATCTGCATGAAACCATTTTGTGTTAATATCTGCATGTCTAAGAACAAGCATACGATAAAGCAAAAGTGAGGCATTCAACCCTCTTTAACCTCTCTTTCTATGATCCCATTTGGACCTCTGCAATCATGCTAAAATTTCTGTTGTCACTCAAATTTTTTTGCCTGTTCTCTTATACGAGAAAACCTGCCCTTGTCACAAGCATGTCAGCAACTAATTTGTCTGTTAATCTTTTGGATCATCACACACATTGACATTTCTTCGGACGCAGTTTTTTTTTTTAAAAAAAAAAAACTTGAGCTAATCACTAAACAGATTAGTAGTCTGATGACTGGGTCAACGGCAGCCAAACTACAAGCTCACTACTAGTGCTTTCTGGAGTTCCAATAAAAAGGATAATAAACAGCACCCAGAATATCAATTTCTGAGATTGGTAACTGTCTCTAGTGCCGTAAATCAGCACATAGGTTATACTGAAAACCATATTTACATAAAGAACGCTAAAGGCACTGTCCTATCCCTATAATGAGTCTAAAACATCAACGTTAGAGACAGTGCCATTAGAGTAAATCCGATTACGAAAAACACAAAGATAGACTAAATTTCAGTTTTACTTGCTGCATATTACTCTCCCTATTCTCAAAAACTCTAAGATATCTCTCTTTCCAAATAGTCCACCAAACAGTAGCAGGAATGATTCTCCAGTTGCTTTTGTTCTTTGCACGTGATCCTGCTTCTTCCCAACTATTTTAAAAGGCCTTTGAAATTCTACAAGGCATGTCCCATGAGATTTTTTTGAGCTTTCGGAATAGACTCCACAATTGGCCAGTGACCTTGCACCAGAAGAACAAGTGGATGACAGTCTCTGTCGTTTCCCCACCAAGAAAACATCTAGAACATAGTGGAATCTCCCTCTTCATCAAATTCTTTTGTGTCAACATAAAATCCTTAGCCGGTAACCGCACAAAGCAGGCCACTCAGTGGGATCTTGGCATATCAGATGTGTTTCCAGGGCCATTTAGGTGCCGGCATAATTGGGTGGGTCAACTTCCTATAAGCTGCACTCACTTCAAAAGTCCCTTTACAGTTCCCCAACCACTGCAATACATCCTTCCGTCTCCAAGCGTTAAATTGTTCAATGATGCTGAAGACTTCTGCTACTCTTGGAATTTCACAATCATTGAGGCGCCTTCTAAATACAAAATTTCATCCATGAGGGGTCCATAGTTGAACCATATTGTGTGCATTTGGGAAGAGTGTCTCCAGATTTCCACCTCATGCCAATCCTCCTTCCAGAATTTAGTTTTAGTGCCATCTACCACTTTAATCTTGGTGTTTGGTTTGAATTCATTCCAGAGTGATCTAATAGATTTCCACAAACTAACATCATAGGAAGTGGTAACTTCCGTTGCCATCCAATTGTCACTCTTCTCATTGCTTTTATGACTGTGCCCATAAATTCTAATTGTCAAGGAGTACCTCCAAAGCCACTTCATTCTCAAAGCTTTGCTTTGATTCTTCAAGTTCTTTATCCCCAAACCCCCAACTCTCTTATCATTAGACAGTTTTTCCCATTTAACTTTTTCCCATTTAACTAAGTGATACCCCTCCCTTTCCTTGTTGCCTTGCCACAAAAACTTTCTCCCGATGCTATCCAACCTATTAAGAAGCAAAGTTGGTCATTTTGTTTGCTATTGTCATTCTGCTCCATGTTTGTGCATGTATTTGGTAGTGCATGTTGATCACATAGTAATCACCGATAATGGTGATGAGGGAATTTACCAAATTGAAACATCACCTTTTCCAACACTTTCAGACTAAGAATTTTGGTCATACAATACTTCTTAGGCATTAAGATTGCTCAATCCAAATAAGGAACTGCCATTTCACAAAGGAAGTGCACTTGATATTCTTGAAGAGACAAGGATGACAGACTGTAGGCCTATTGATTCTCCGATGGATTCAAATGTTAAGGTTCTACTACGTCAAGTGGAGCCTCTAGCGATCCATGAAGATATAGAAGGCTGATAGGAAAGTTGAATTATCTCACAGTGACTCGATTTGATATTACCAACCCAATTAGGGTTGTAAGTCAGTCCTGAATTCTCCTTGTGACAATCATTGATATGGATTTATTCACATTCCTCTATATATAAATTCGCTCCAAGGAAAGGATTACTTTAGGAAGAACGAAGACATCAAAAAATTGTTGGATATTCAGATGCAGACTAGGAATGGTCACCCTCTAACAGATGATCTACTTTTGGCAATTATGTTCTAGTTGGGGAAATTTGGTGTTTTTAAAAAGTAAGAAACAAAATGTGGTTGCTATATCTAGTGCAAAAGCAAAATATTGGGCTATGGTAGCCACAACATATGAACTCACATAGATCAAGCAACTAGAAGTTGAAATTTGGAGGATACTAAAGGAATAAAATTTGTGTGCGATTATGAAGCTGCACTTCATATTGCATCGAATCTAGTATTTCACGAGAGGACCAAACAAGTAGAGATTGTCATTTTGTCAGAGAATAGGTAATCTCAGGAGACCCCATCATAAGGTTCGTGCAATCAAGTAATTCAGCTTAGAGATATATTCACCAAGTTCCTAGCCGGTCCCAGAACAAGTTATACAAGTACAAGCTTGGTACATATGATTTGTATTCACCAGCTCGAGGAGAGCTGTTGAGTTATAAGAATATTCTATAGCATATGTGCAAATATAGTAGGTAGCTTGATTTACTCTTTTGATTAGGTACTGATTTGTATAGATTTCCTTTCCTTTTTGGGGCATGTAAACTTAGCTATTTAAACCTCAATTGCTTGTGGGAATAATCAAGTGGAGTTCTCTCTCAAACTCTTCACAAGATCAATGTAAAGAGTTATAAGAAGGGGAAGACACTTTAAGATGGAAATGTCACAACAAGGACATTTCACTGTAGGTGCTACCTACAAGGACATGAATCAGATGGAATCTCAGGTTACTTCGTTATCCTGGAAGCATATATGGAAAATCAAGATTCCATGCAAAATAGTTAATTTTCACTTTGGAGGTTGTGAAAGAAGTTGCTCTAACTCGGGAGAACCTACAGAGGAGGGACATACATATGTGCTCCTGATGCTATTTTTTTGAACAAAATGCAGAGACAATTAACATCTGTTCCTTTGCTGTAAAGCAGTGAGCCAGCTATGGAATCTGTTTACCAATTATAGAGGCATTAGGTGGACTGTGTCAGGTAAAACAGGAGCCACCATCAAGCTGGAATACTGAGGGGGAAGGCAGCAGTACCAGAAGCAGATGGAGAATTGTCCCAGCATTAATATGGAAGGAGAGAAATTCTACGCGTTGCCTTCAAAATATATAGATGAAGCAATTTCTAGTGTAGGCCTCCTAGGATCCTTGTAAGAAGAGAGAGAGTCTAATGTTTTGACTCTTTTGACTGATGGCTCATTGATGTAAATTTTGAGCTTCCAGCACTATGTGCTGATGATTTATATACAAAATCTGTTACCTTTGTCCAAAAATTAAAAAAAAAATAAATACATTTGTGAGCTGATGCTCCATGTGGACGAGTTCGACAGGTGCCCTGCCCATTCTCCACCCAGTTAGCGGATAATCCCAAAACTCTTTGAAATGACATGAACAATGTAGCTGTGAATAATCTGGTAGTTGGTACATGTTCGGAGAAGAAGAATAAGAGGAGAAGCCTCAAATGCATATCGCTTGACATCAATGCTGGCAATTAGAACAGGAAGAGCCTAGTTGTATCTCCCGTTACACTTATGTCGGCACCTTGGGGGACAAGGAATAGGATAGCCTTTAATATGGTGGATATGACTCAGTACATGTTAGGGCATGTGTTTATTTTTAAATGAACTTCTGGGGCACTCACAAGGCTAGTATAGATTATTGGTAGTGTTTTGTATAGAACATAACATGTAGACTTAATTTTGATATACCTTTAGCATACGAGGTTTATCCCCCATCAATAAGATTATTACTTTAATAGAAAAGATGCATCTCTTTCTCGATGAAGTAAGATGTTGTATTAGAAAGGCATCAAGGAGATGCAAAACATACACAAAAAACATGGTCAAATCCTGAGAACAAAAACACCTATATAATCAGGGAGTAAACACCACAAGCAACAGATGCACCTCTTGCATCCGTATCCCTCATCTCTAGAGCATTTGCACCTATGATTTCTTCAATGAAGTAACTCAATCCGAAAGAGATTCATACAGAAGGACTCCTGACACAGAGTGCACATACTGAAAACAAAATTAATTGCCCACCACTACATCTGACACCTGGAAAGCAAAAATACCTTTTCCTTGCGGTTATCTGTATGTGCGTGAGATCCAATAACAATGATGTTAGCAGGAAGCTTTTCAAGCCGACTTCTAAAAGTTGAATACGATTCCGAATTCCCTGCCATGGATTTCTCAGCATCTTTCATAAATAAAATGAAGGGGGAATTTTTGCTCTCGCCGTAAACAACCTTACAAGCAGAAAGAAATTTATAGAGATAATTAGGCCCTCAGGATGACCAGAGAAAATGAACAGAGGTTTAGTAGAATTAGTTATCAATGTAATCGAATGGATCAAACCTCAAACAATGTGCTGATGAGTAACTTGTCCAGATCATCGGCACCTGTGGCTTCCAAGCGTAGTTCACTGGCTGAGAGAGAGAAAGAGATGACAAAAAGCAAAGAAAACTAAATTCAGTATTACTGAACTTGACAGATTAAAGGAGAAAGAAAGTAAAAGGAGAAAGAAAGTAAGACCAAGTGGGCGATACCCTTGCAAAAGAATCCATGACCGTCATCACAAAGACCCCCAAAGTTTACCCCGTCTGGTATAGGCTTATCAAACCTTACACCAATTTTTGATAATGCATTATCTTCAAAAGGCAACACAATCTTCCCTCGAGTCCCAAAAGTTGGCCCCCTAGTAATTCGGACCAAGATAGTTAAGGTCAACTAAAACAGTTCCAAATTTTATTGTAACTGAAGCATAGGCACTGTTGCAGGATAAAATACATATAGCATGACTAGTTTACAATCAATAATATGAAGAAACTTAGGGACTACAATCCAAAATCTCAAAAACAAAATTAAAATAAGGAGAATAAAAATGAAGCATTGCATCCTCTCCAAAAAAAATATAAAATAAATGAAGCATTATATAAATTTTAATCTTTAGGAGGTTTCCACAGAGAAAACATGAGGAAGAAATGATTATATGAGTCCATAATGTAAGTCCATATGAAATCAAATTATCGAGAAAGCATTGAGATTCAAGTGAAACATAAAGTTATCAACGAAAGGCACCAAAACAAGCTTGCAAGTAAAGCATACACATATATATGCACAGTCAGAACCAGAACAGAAATCAAACAGTGCCAATTCAAAAGTTCCAAAAATTGAAGGAAAATACAGTTATAAAAGGTAGTAATATATCTGGAAATGGCACTGAATTCAATCAATTCATGCAAGTTGCGAGCCTTGCATTGACAAAGAAATATGAACAGTGCATCAACTGGGTATTCAAACATATTGCGAGAACAGAATCGCCTCTAATTTCAATGTTAACCCGTGATAAAACGGACTAGCCACCAATCACTTCCATCTTAACCTTTATATTAGAAATTCTTTTATTTGATCTCTGTTCTTGCAAAAACCTCCCAGGGTCATATAGTTACACTGAATCTAGTCTGCCTCTTTTCTTCTACCCATCTTCTTTATGTCAAAGAATTCTCTCTTAATGAAAAATACATGCAATCTCACTATCATGTATCTGCACAAAAAGTCCCCCTTCCAGTACTGCTAAAACTACCAAATTGATCCAATTAAAGCTGTAAAATAGTATGAGAGGATCTTTCTAAACATAATCTCATTGGTAGAATGCAAAACGGCTGTACAACAATATGATCATTGGTCTGACTTGCTGATAACCAAAAAAAAAAAAAAAGAGTAAAATTCCATAATGAATCTAGACTAAATAGATTGGAAATCCATTTGCAGATGCATTTAAGGATTCAAAAAAAGGAGAAAAGACCATTTTCCCCCCTATTCCTTATACATCATATCTAGAACAGATGGTAATTACAAGTCAAGTGGCGGATCTAGGACTTCAATTTCATGCATTCAATCACCAAGATTATGGGTTCAAAATCTAACATTCGTTGAAATTATATCATTTTACAGCAGATGTATAACCCAGGTAAAAGATATTGGATTCAGTTGAACCATAGATCTAAGATGCATCCACCGCTGGTTACAACTTACACGACCATCAGAGGCCAAGCCTAACCAAGATGCTTAAAAAGAACAACCAAATCATCGTTGTTAATAAAAAAATTTCTCCAAATAGGTTACAAGGGATTTCAGAATTTGTCGCCTCTATGGATTATTTGAATTTGTTACAAACATCCTTACAGAAAGTCCAAAACTCTTACACTTCAATTCCTCTATATTATTTAATTGGACTCATTAAAGTGCCTGTAACTCAAGTACTTGCTAGTTTCCTTGGCAGAAAGGTGGTACAGTGAGAAAATTTAGAGAGAGAAGTGGAAGCAGAACACCTACACCCACTTGCATCCCAAGGGCTTATAGTAAATAAAACCCATGTTACGAGATGAACTTTCCTTCAAAATGTGTCTGAATCTAATTAAATGAGCAAAAATTAAGCTACTTAAACAGAAATACAGACAGCAACCATATTGATATGTGCTTTAGTTTTCTTTCTCAAAATATGTGCTTTGGTTTCCCACAAATGAGAAAGAGGAATGATATGAGTTGAATGACTTAGCATGAGCTCTCCTAAAAATTCCAAACACATTCCATGAGCAACATTGTCATTATTGACAAAACTAAGTTTCTTTTCCCAACATCACTTGTGGACAGAGAAAAAGAAAAGATTGAACTTTTCTAGACGAGTCCCCGAGTCATCCCACAAATGGACCTTAGTGGAGCCTATTTCAAACTTCTAAAGCTTATTTTAAAAGCATATTAGTACTTATGGTAAACTGATTGTGTTTGACCAATCATTCAATAAGTGCTTCTGGTATTAAATTACAAAAAGAAAAGAAAGAACAGTATTAAGATTCATTTATAATTAATATTATCAAAATAGGGAAATGATTTTAATATTTTTAGAGGAAGACTTCAACTAACTTTCTTATTTTTATTTAGTTAAAATTCAAACCATGAATGAAATATAAATCAAGTCCTTTAATCAATATAAATATTTTTAAGCAAAAACGGTAACAAGAGAAGAGGTTTGTATTTATATTTGAGAAATATATTGGTCAAACTAATGAGAGATAATTTGGTAACTTTGAATTTTGGGTAAGGAATTTTCTTAAAGATCGTAGATTTTTGGTAAGGATATTTTGCCAGGAAAGGATTAACTTTCTGATTCTTTCTGTTTCTTGGAAGAAGATGAGATTTGTAGCTTCTCCTCAAAACTACAAACAAGTTGCTTCTACTGAACTCAAAGGCACTTTACGTTTTGGCCAAACACCTCAAATCTCAGGCAGAAGTGCTAGAAGCCTGGCCAAATGGGCTACTTAAAAAAAGAATGGAAAACTATAAGGGGTCGTTCGGTACAAACACTGATAACGCACGGATTAGGAATGTGGGAATTTTTAGTGTTGGTCCATTGCTTCCCACCTAATCTTGTGTTTGATTTAAAATTCTACAAAAAGTTTCTTTCCTTTTATACCCTTGAATTATTATGAGATCTTCTGTTCCATGTAATTGGTCAAGGTAGATAACCATCAGAAAATGTTATTATTTTTTGGTGGGATTTCTATTTAATTTAACTACTCAAGTAATATACTAAAAAATATATTAAAAGAAGTTGTTATTAATTTTGAGGTGTGATGTACCACTCTGGAGATTCTTGATGGTACAGTTGTTTCTAGTTTTTTTGTTGGTCAAATATATTTTAAACTTAACATAGATTTAAGGCAACTTAAATTGTTCAAATACTTGAAGCTCATTTTTAAAAGAATAGTTTTAGTAGTCAATCGACAAACTTACATTGAATAAAGAAAATTAAAAACGAAAAACAATGGAGAAAAAATTTTATCAGTGAAATCATCAAATCACATTAAACAGATTTGGAGGATTAATTAGAACATTTATAACCATTCCTCCAATATTACATAAAAAGGACATCAAATTACAAAAGAAATTTAGGAAAAGGAATTGGGGGATAGTTTAGTCATTTAGGGGTCTTATCCAAGAACTGTTAAAACCTTAAATTAGTAATTCCTCCATTTTTAGGGATAAAATAAGACCCCATATGTTATATTACTAATTCATGGATTAAGTTGACTAAAGTAACCAAACAGTGTATTTAATGGACTAAATTTAACACATGGACTATTCTAATTAATACTGCCTACCAAGCAGGTACTAATCTTCTTCTCCTCCATCCTGCTCCTAATATCTGAACATAAACAAGTTGCTCTACCTTTAATTTTTTTTTTTTTAAGACGAAGAAGTTATTCTACCTGTAATTTAGTTGTGATGATATCTATCTCTTGACTACCATAATAGCTATACTGCTGTGAGCAAAAGTAGACATCATTTTCAAATGCATCCAAATTAAAAAGTAAAGAAAAAATTTTAGAAAAGAGAACAAACACAATATCAAAAAGAACTATAATATAAAATCAGATAGTATGATACAACTCATTTTCGGCCCAAAAGAATGAAAAGTAGGTCTTAGGGAGAAAGTGCTATCTAGAACTTACCTGGTCGAGTTTGAATATAAACCACCAGAAGCAGAACCAATGAACCTCACTTTATCACCTAAATATTACAACCATTGGTTACTAAGATTAAAGAGCAAAAGAAACTGTAGAATGCTTATCAAAAAAAAAATTAGATGTAGTAACGATTAATAAATATGAGAACCCAATGGCAATACCTATCTTGAACAAGGTATTCTTTGATGTCCCCGCTAAAGACGGTACATTGCCACTCTCCATCTTTAGTTGTGCTTCCAAAGCCAAAGGATCAGCCAGAGTATTAGTATTAGTTACTTGACCAGATGATGACTCGTTGCCTTTAGGCAAGTCAGGTTCTCCAGGAATCTGCTTGGAGTTAGCAGACAGCTTATGTGCACTGCATCCCTCTTTTAGCAATTCGGCCTCCTTTGCTGAAAGACCCTGAATGACAAGATAGCGATCCCTCAGTTGAGAGATAACAATTTAACAGGAGTAAACGGCAACAGTGTGTCAAACCAAAAATGAAAATGTTGGTTTGATGATTCTAGTATCTTGAAAATCTGAAATAGAGCACATATTCCCACAGTTGCAGATTAAGGAGACATGTGGAATCCCCCCTCCCCAACACACTTGGAGAAAAGAGAATTTCTCCAAATTTTGATGTTACTCCCTTATCATCCAATATGTCCACCTAGCTAACTGCCCTTTTAGTGACCAAATCAACAGATACAGATAGTATTGTTTCTGTTCCATAAGTAGAGATCCAAAAAGAAGTCCATAAGTACCAACAATGTTGTCCAGGACAAGTGGCAAAGCAAGCAATCAATAGAATAAAAAAAGTTGACATGAAAAGGGTAGGAACTAGGAATGGAAGTATTTTACAAGCAAGGGAGGGCAAACACAACTAAGAAAATCATGACAAGGTGTCATGCAATCCACCCCTCAAGGAAAAAAAAGAGATAACATGAATATCAACTTACACCCAAAAAGGAATGGCTATCAAAGATGAGCAATTTAGCTCCATAGTAATGAGCGAGTGCCTTTGCCAGCATCTCCTGATAAATCTCAGATCCTGCTACACAAAAGCAGAAGTGGTTAATATGTAGACGCTGAAATTTATTACCAAGAATCTACAAGATGAAAAATTCATAAGCAGCTTTTTCATTCAAAAAGTACAAACGGAGGCGACTTACCTGCAGGACCTGAGAGCAGAATTCTTGGGTTGATAGTGGGTAGCTCAGAAGTATATTTTACTTGTTCTTTATGCTTCAGGTGTATATACGAAGCCGCAATCAACACATTTTTTGTGTTCTCACTGTAAGATCAGATATCAAATGAATCTTCACTAAATCATATTGTTGGATATATGCACTATTTAATAATGCTAACAACTATGGCATTGCTAAACCAATTACGGGAAAAAAAAAAAAAAAAAAAAAGAGGCACAACTAATCCTGGTAAATAATCGACAGAATTTTAGCACTGCAATGCTCACTTGCACGCTAAGGATCAGAAATTAAACACATTCTTGTAGCAACTAAAATGAAAAGCACAGTCAATAATTCTAGTGATGCACTTACTGCATCGGGCCACCTGGAGGAAATCACATTTTGGAGCTTGACATTTTATCACATTAGAAGAGACAGATAAAATCAATAGATGGATTCCCAACCTTTATTGGAGAATAGGGCTTCATGCTGCTTAAATATTTGCAAGGTTATTTTGGTAGTGGAGAAAAAGCAATTATTTGATAGTTCACATAGAAAAGTAATGATGCACCTGCCCCCCATACCCCCACAATTCTGGGTAAGAAGAGAGAGATAGAAACTACATGTTGCAGACTATACTCTTGATAGTAGGTAAAAAGAAGTTATATACCATTTATCTTCAACAAATTCCCCGAACTTTTTTCGGACTTACCTCAACAATACACATTTTTCCAGCTTCAAGCCTTCAACTTCCTCTTTTGTAACAGGTAAATATTGATGATATTACTTCTTTTTTTTTAATTTGCACCAGGTGTCCGAGTATCTTAGAGCCTCAACTAATCCCGGGGGTGCACAGGCCCTCGGCAAGGAGTTTCCCGCAAGTGCACCACGGCTAATTCAGGTTTTACCCAGTCCGATGGCCCTCAGAAATTGTTTGCACCCAGTGAGTTTCGATCTTGACACCTTGAAAGGGAGCAAACCCCAAGGCTCAAGTCTATTACCACCAGGCCAACCCCTGAGGGTTAATATTGATGATATTACTCAATAAGAAAATAACAACTTACGAGAGAGAATAATTTTGTCCGTCATAAAAATGCTCTCAGACACACTTTCCAATGCCACTCTCTCTCCTACTTACTAGGAGAGAGAGACCCTTCTTTCCGATGGGTGCCAGGGAGTTCCCCCCCCCCCCCCCCATCTGACCATCCCCCGGCTACCCCCTTACCAGCCAGCTTTTTTTTTTTCCCCAATGAAAGATTTCTATTTGCC
>JAPFFP010000070.1:19650913-19671815 GCA_026153255.1 Solanum medicagineum
ACTATCTCCAACCACAAGCTGCTAATAGTTTTTCAAAACAAACAATTTTTATATAGTCGTATAAGGTAATATTTTCTCTAATTTTGGATCTCATATTTATAATTATTCATATAGAGATGATTTATACATACTTGGATAATAGATACTGAAACGGAGAATGACTTTTCCATTCAATGTCTACATCTAATTATATATTTTATTATTATAATGTGTATTCAATTCAAACATCTTAATATTATGAAAATAAAACATTAATCCCAAAAAGAGCACAATTAACTGATTTAAGTGCTCAAAAAAGCACGTTGTCACTCCTATTCCATTTTAGAGCTTACAAAGTTCCAAATGAATTGAAAGCATTATAAAATGGTCTTTGACAGAAGAAGGGACATTTTAAATAAGAACATGCATACCATTTAAAATACAATCTACCGTGATACAAAATTAGTCACAAGGAGTAAAACCTTGCAGCAAAATAGCAAATATATTCTACACAAGGCTTTTTACCATGTAAGGACCTTCAAGCTCATACCCTAGCTTTCTGTAGTAATGCCGGGTTCCTACACCTGAGATAACAGCGATTTTGGTCGACCTATGCTCCCTCCGAGCAATCCGTTCAGCCTCCTCCATCAGCAGAGTACCATAGCCCTGGTGCTGCAGTTTATCCGTGTCTCGACCATGAACAGGAACTGCAGTCCCATAAACATGAAGCTCGCGAACAATTGAACACCTCCCCATGAGTTCTGGGCAAGTCACATTCCGTCCACACTTCCGCAGCCGTAGCAATCCAACAAGAATATCCTGCATCATAATGAAAAGAAAGAAATAGTGAAATCCGATTAAAGGTCCCTCCCTTCTTAACAGTCATACAATGACCAGTGAAGATGCGAGACAAGAAGTTTTTCAGCAATTACATGAACTCTTCATAGTGGAAGTAAGAATACTTGGAATAGTTTACCAGAAATTACAAAAAAATCTAGAAGGCTTGTTTACCATCTGCAATCTTATTAAATTTAAATGTTAAAAAAGATATCATGGACCATTTTCTTCGTTATTAAATTGCAGGACGACTCCGATAACACTTCCTTAAACAATAAAAAGGAAAAACGGCTTGCTTTACATCACTGTATAGAAGTTATGCGCGGATCCCACTGCAGAAGTAAAATTAATCTAGAACAAGTAACTTTTTTGTTGATCAAGAATCTAAAACCAGTTACTGCTTTTGGCAGGAAAATACATCTGAGTTCGATTTACTAGTTTGAGAATAGAGCAAGGAAGGAAAATCAGCAAAAAGAAACAGCTGAATTGACATACCTGGCGTGTATCTTCGTATGAAAGGAAGGTCTCCCATCCTTCATTTGCTGTATAATCACGGCGAACAAGCTCAACTTCTTCAGGCCTTATCTTGTTGTGAATGTCCTAATAAGTTTTTCCATCAAAAGATTTGAGTTCTGAGACCACTCTGTAAGAGATGCAAGGAAGTAGATACAAAAATTACATTACCTGGATCCCAGCTTCGCGTGTTCGGACATCTCGGCATTTCAAGCCAAGATCATCCATTCGAGCTAAAGCCAATTCTCGGAGATTCCCTTTCTCAACTCCAGAAGTCACTAGAGGCATTGGGATATCACGTTGGACCCTGTAAACGCGTGTCCAAGGTGGCACCATAGAAAGAATCCTAGCTACAATGTCTACAAGCTGCTCTGGTGGATAATTTCTATACCTGCAAGTTAACACTTTTAATGACCTCATTGAAATAATAGTTTCAAGTTTGCATCCAACAATATCACTACTGCTATTGCCAATCTAAGTTACGCGGACTCTTCACTTTCGATGCCGCACCCGCATCAGATTCTCCAAAAATACACTACTTTTGAAGGCGCACCCGTTAATATTTTTGAAGAGTCCGAGCAACATAGTTCCGAACTAGGTTGGATGAAATCAATCTTCTTGACTGATTAAATAAATGATTTCAGCGACTGAAAGACAACATGTGCGATACCAAAACTCAGAAAGTAAACTGCACCTTCCAGTTTTCCACAGTTCATAAAGTCCTGTGCCACGAATTACAAGTGTAGGATAAATTTTAAGTCCATCTGTCCTAAATGAAGGACTTTCAAAGAATTCCTTGAAACTCTCCAAGTCTCTTTCAATGCCAACGTTTGGAAGATCAGGCATCATATGAGCGACCACCTACAAAATTCAACAAAGGTATGGATGAAAAATTTACTAATACAATAACATACCCAGTGTAACCTCACAAGCTGGGTTTGGGGAGGGTGGTGTATGCAGCCTTACCCCTGTGGCCTATTGGGAAGAGGGCAGAACAAGGGAGAAGATCTACCTTATGTAGGTAGAGAGGTTGTTTCCGATAGACCATCGGCTTAAGTAGAACATATCAAAATTCAAGTATGGAAAGGAAAAGCAGTAATGAAGATACCATGTTAAAAATAAATGAGAGAGAACCACAGAAACAACAAATAACACGGTATAAAATTATATTCCTCAAGTCCACAAGGACACCACAGTGGGATTACATTGCATATGTTGTTGAAGTCCAAAAAAGATATTAATATAAAGGAATTGAACGTGTGAATCACACCAACAACTTCATTTTCAAATCCTTAGAGATGAGCCAAGATAACTCCAATAAGGAAAAAATCACAACTACGGATGAAAATTTGACTTCCCATTTTAATTTCTTCTTCAAGGTTCATCTTATGTGTTGCTTGGCGAGGGTGAAGGGGGAGGCTATTAGAGGTGGGAGGGTTTTATAGCGGAACTAAAAGTAGAGATTGAACCCAAACCACCAACAAAAAGTAATTAGAGAAACACCTTGAAGCCAGCATCCTTTGCCAAACAAAAGCAATCAGCCACAGCAGCTACAGTGTGGCCTCTATTAGTGTCACGAGCAACATCCTCATATGTACTCTGGACTCCAATTTCTAGCCGTGTACAACCGTAGGAAAGCATCTGTCTCAGATGAGTTCCAAGGCAGTAGTCTGGCCTCCTATGGCAAAATACAAACTATTGAGTACACAAAAAGATATGAATAAACTGCTATGATTAAATTATTCAGATGAAATAGTTTAACCAAGTGTCTAAGCCTCCAAGGAAATTAAGTATAGCACCTTGTTTTAGTTTAAATTATTTTCCATCTCCTTATTAGTATTGTCATAATTGAATTTGATAGACGAATAATTACAATGTAAACAATCAAAGGTCACAGAAAAATAATATAACTATTAAATCAAAGATGGCACTGATACTGATGAGGAGGAAAATGAGAACTCAAAATGCGTTTCTTCCTCACTGGGGGAATGCATTAAACACTAAGTCTGAATTCAGCTTGCACGTGAAAAAAGCAAGACAACAGGGAGGAGAATAAAGTTGATAAAAAGAGGATATCTCAACTACAGAGGACCAAAATATAAGCTAAAAGGTTTCTCGAGGTACTTTTCCCTGTGGTTTTTTTCTTTTTCTTGATAAGTGTTTTTCACTGTGATTTTTAAACCGCTCACATGTAGCCAATAGTTACTCACGTTTCAATTGTCATCCCAATGCACTTTATTGCCCCATGTTCGGAGTATGCAACAGCCTCTTCGACATTGGAAGAAGTATGCCCAGATAAAGCATCATGAAGATTCCGTGTGAAGTAATCACGGTAGTCTGCAGGCAATGACATGAATGTACCTCCCATCAAGATGAATTCAACCTGCAATTAGGCATTCATAACTATGAGGAAAGCAGCCAATTTCAGAAAAACTCTCCAAAACCAGAAAAGAGTAAGTAATATTTCCAAGGGGAAAAACCTTGTCAACACTGTGACCCAATCTCTTAAGTTGATCAATCCGGCTTCTAGCTTGTACGTAAGGGTTGTACCTGGAAAAAATGAACCACATAAGTATTTTCCCCTAAATCTGATAAAAACCCTGATCTTGTCTTTCCAAAGACTACTTTTTTGAGTAAGTGAGCATAAAAACTTTCTAGTTAGCCACATATAAGGAAATGTCACATTTCTTCCAACAAGAGAACAAAATGATTAAGACCTATAATACCTGAACAAAAAAAGCTAATATTCAAAGTATATTTATTTCCATAAGAAGAAGAAAATGTTGGGTTGCCGGTAGATGGAGGGTTTAACAAATCTCGAATACAAAGACGCATCAACCAGTATTAACTGTGATTCGAGCATCAAACTGTAAATAAGTATATGTGTAAAAAGGACATAGAATTGACTCTCACCTAGCTCGAATAGCTCGCATACTAGTAGGCTCATATCCAGTGTATGACTGTGTACTATACTCAAAATCAGAATCGGGGCCGCCAGGGCAATAGACACAAATGTTTCCGGTCGTAGCTATATGAGGACAACGATGAGGCTTGGACATTACAGCTACAACAGCTATTCCCGAGGCTGTACGGACGGGTTTGGCTCGGAGTTTGGGAAGCAGTGTTTCACGTTCAGAGTCAGGCAAAGCAGCGATCATCTCTACTAACTTAGGAGCCCGAGAGAGCCCGTATTTCCGGCAAGCTGCTGATTTTAGAGCATTTAGGTCAACATCCTTGCCTTTCCGTGAGAGTTCCACCATGTTGTTGACGATCTCCGTTATAGCACGAACTCTAGCTTCTTCCTCGGTCAGGCCGAGGGACACAACTCCGCCCCTTCCCGGCCGCGGGAGCTTTCGGGTCTCTGCTACCGCCGCCGCCGCCATGAGTGAGAGATACAGAAGAGGAAACCCGAATTATGACCTGAAACCGTCGACGTCGGTTGCTTTTGTATATTTTGCTGCTTGCCGATGGCCCTATATTATAATTATTTACAAACTGGTCATCTAAATATTAAAAAGATACTATTAAGACCCCAAGTAGGTGTGAGTTCTCAAATTGTATCACTGATTGATTGTATTATTTTCAATCCAACTTGTAATTGGTCCTTGTTTCGTCAAGTGGAATGCTAATTAGGATTTACTCAATTCTCATTTAGCATAATGTAAAGTCACTCTTCAAAATAAACATATCCATAATAATATTTGTTCAGCATATACATATCATTCATATATCGTATCGTTCGTCGTTATGATATTTTGTTGGTCGAGATGATCAAGCCTTTGATGGGACTAGTGAGAGCCATATGAATCACGAAATTTCTTGATTTAAATTCCGACAAAAATAATATTAAACGTTTCTTCTCAATCTCAATTGCATAATGTAAACGGGTGGGAGGTGGCATATATTTGAGAAGATTAGTCGAGTTTGGACGCCACTATGCTTTATCATCAGAGTGCTACTTCTGTTATAGCTCCTAGACCATACAGGGAACTAAAAATGCTACACTTCAAATTCTACATTCAGTAGGATTGTTAGTACAACTTCACTCCTAGTAAATTAGGAGTATTTGCTGCACAATCATAAAGTCTGCTAAAATGGCTATAGTGTCCTATGAGATTGAAGAAAATCAACACTTTCTGTTGATATATTTACAGAAAAACAAAGAAGGAAACTCTCAAACTCGCAACAAAATTGAATACTTAGAAAATTATGTATACACTGATCACTCCTATCTATTCTTGGATCAAAGACGCAGCGAGAAAATGAATGAAAAACTAAACTAAGTTGATATGAAGTACAACAGAGGGAAGGTACTTTTATTTGATTTTGAAAAGGGCATCATGCTTCATCTTCTGACTCTGAAGTCTCTACTTGCTCTGCTGGCCCTTCAATTGTACCAACAACTCGTCCTTGTGCAGGTTGTTGAAGAAAATTCCCAACTAAATAAAAAAGGAAATTTAACTGGTTAAACCTTTAACCTTCGATGTACATGGTACATACTCCAAACTAAGACATGAAAGTACTTTTCTTCTTTAATATACGACGGATAAATACTGATGTTCACCAAGAAATAGCTTGTGACACTAACATAAGATGAGGAAGATGTTCCCTGTCAAAATATATATGATATAAATCATTTATATAAAAGAATTACCTGATAATAAAGTTTTGCCAAGAAGCAACTTTGCAAACTGGATTTCTGCTTGGTGAGAGCTAATAAATTTAGCCTGCATGTTTTATTTCTATAAGACAATCTGAATAACGATTTCAAGAATCCATAAAAACCTGCACATATACATGCCAGAAGACAAACTATTGAACAAGAACCCTTAAGTAGTCCTATGAGATTACATGCATGATAGCAGTTTCTTCCAGCATTGCATTTAAATTTCTGAAAAATTTTGGAAGAAGGCTAAAGCATCAAGCAACAACAGTGCATCCTACTAAAGTGAACTAAATGACACTTTACATAGCCTTCAATTAGATGGAAAGTTGCATCTACACATTTGATATGCAAATTTACAACATATGTTAACAGAGAACTTTTACCAATTCTCCATGAAATAACTCCAGAATATGATCCAGTCTTGCTTGATGTCTCATGAGGAAAGGGCGCACATGGTTTGTGTACAATTGCTTAGAACCCTGTGGAACACCAAAAGAAGTGCATGACTTTCCAAAAATCCATTTGGGTGAAAAACTAAGTATAAACTTCAAGCTAAAGTTACATCCTTAACACAAATTAAGCAGTTCAGGTGTATTCAACTCAAAAGCAGCTAGATATTTCTTTTTTCTTTCCAGGAGGTTTGGCCGGATACACTCGCAAGTGTGGTAATGATGATTATTCTAATTGTTAAACATAGTTCACTATCCTTACCATTCTCTATTTTCGCTCGCAAGTATGGTAATGATGATTATTCTAATTGTTAAACATAGTTCACTATCCTTACCATTCTCTATTTTCGCTGTCTGCCGGATTCTCTAGCTTCCCCTCACCCACCCATTCTTCAACCATCCACTCTCAGACTCCCACCTTCCTTGTCTCTTGCTTGAAACCTAAGCTTCACATTCGTTTTCTCTTATTTGAAACCTAAGCTCAACCTGTTTACTTCTGTCTCTCTCTCTCCTTTTCGTCTCTGTAAATTTCTTCATCTATTTCCTCCTCCCAAACATGTTATTCTTCAATTTTCCTTGGTTTTCTCTTCAACGGCAGAACCAACAAAGCTTTCATATGGAAAGAACATCCTTATAATGTTAGCACAGAAAGTCAGTCTTCCTAATGGTAAAGGTACTGACCATTTCCCAAACACTTATTTTTTGGAATGGGGAAGGGGATATATTCAGGATACATAAACCATAAAAGTGAATTGTGTTTTAGACCTATCCCCCACTCCCCAAAGGAAAGAGAAAGTTCAAGAAACAAAAATATCTGTTGAACTCACCTCAGCAGATGGAAGTTGAAGCCAAACAAGAAATGCAAGCTTCACATGATAGTATAGTGGGAACCTATGCAACAAGACAAAGCTCTTCCATATTACAAGAGCAAGGCTAGTAAAAGTTGGTATCCAAACTAATAACCCCATGCAACCACATGAGACTAGCTATAAGCAAATTAGAAAACGAAAATGGAAGCAGTACCAGTAGAGAAATTTATCTGTGACTGCTTCAATGATACTGAAAGATCCATATGCTGCAAGCAGAGAAGGAATGAGAGAGAGTAACTTAATTATCATTCATTTAAAAGAGAGATATGGGCAAGATAATTGCAATCACATAAATCTAAAGTTAGTTACTGTGAAGCATTCAATCCACTGTCAGGCCTTGAAAAGGTTAAGAATAAGTCACCAGGAAAGCAAAAGTATTCATGGGGAGTGGCGCTTTCCTTCTAGTTCTTGTTGGGTTGTTGTTTGGATTTGGCGGGGGGTAACCCCTAAAAGATTATCATAATACATGAAGTTAGATTCATCATAGAATTAATAACCAGAAGTGGAAGAAAAAGACAAACACCAATCTGTACCGATTGGCCCACTTTCTGCTGGGGTCATATATCAAATTAGGTGATGTCTATGTTGCCAAGAGCGAATTTATAGGCAAAATAAGGCACACGTGAACCCGTGGTCTTTGTGTAAACTAGATATTTAATGCATATGATTTCTAAATTGGGCATAATATTGTATACTGATACCAATATTACAAATAGACTAAATGGTGCACTTGGTTGAACGTTGAGTTAATTACCTTGAGAATTAAGGATCAACTCTCACTTCATACATTTTTCTTTCTTTCTTTCTTTTTTTAAGTGGTGCACCCATATTCTAAAAGTCTTAGATTTGCCCCTGTATGTTGCTTACAACTACAACAATAACAACATATCCCACAAGTAGGGTCTAGGGAGGGTAGAGTGTATGTTGCTTAAACCCTTCAAAATTCTTGTCGTCCCCGTGTCAATCAGACACAATTTGGGTGTGATATCCACACTAGACCTGGTCAACTTACCTTGAGTGCTTTGATAACAACTATGACCAAGAAGTATAGATTGGAAGGTGTTAGAATAGGAATAGGAATAAGAATAATATCTACAATCCTACTTAAAATAGGATTAGGAATAGTAATAGTATATGGAATCCTACTTGGAAAAGGATTGTATTATAGTATCCTAGTTGGAAAAGGAGGTCTAATACAGTATCTAAAAATAGAGTCTCAACGTAATAATGGAGACAAAAATTCAATAATTTTCTTCTCCAATATTTCTCACATGGTATCAAAGCTTTTACGGTCTTGGTAGAAAATCAAAGAGCTTCAGCTGCCGGCGGGCAGCTATGACCCATATATGCCGCCCGTCTGGCCAATGATTATGTTAGCCAAACAAAAAAAAAAAAAATTAGGTCACCGTGCGTCAATTTTCGGTGACTCTCTAAGGTTGTTTTGTGTCAACCCCAAATCTTTTAGTGTTTGTGTAGCACCGTGCCATCATTCCGGTGACTACTTTTTTTTTATATCTAATTTGTGTAGCACCGTGCCATCTTTCCGGTGACTATTTTCTCATATTCGATTTGTGTAGCACCGTGCATCTCTCCGGACTACTTCTCATATTCAATTTGTGTAGTACTGTGAATTTTTCGAACTACTCTCTCATATCTGAGTTGCATAGCATTGTCTTTTTGGTGACTCAGATTTGATTTGCGTAGTTCCATTCGTTTTTTCGGTGACTCATCAAATCTAGTCTGTGTAGGGTCGTACCATCATTCCGACCACTATCCATACAATTTCTCTTTTGCAGTAGGGTCATCGCATCAATACGATCCTACCTATATGATTTCTATTTTCCAATAGGGTCGTGCCATCATTCCGACCCTCCCCATATAATTCTCTTCTCAGTAGGGTTGTGTCATCGTTCCGACCCTACCCATATAATTTTATTCCTCGAATTGTGACCATTTTCAGCCAGCATATCTGATAATCCAATGCATGGCTTTTTTATCAATTAGACATTAAGAATGTCTTTTTAATGATGGTCTCAAGGAAGAAGTTTATATAGAGCAATCACCTAGTTTTGTTGCTCAGGGGGAGTCAGGTAGACTTGTATGTCAATTTGTAGGTTACTCTACGATCTAAAATAGTCTTCTCAACCTTGGCTTGGAAAGTTCAGCACTGTATTTTTAGGAATTTATCACTCTGTGTTTTATCAACATTAAGTATCAAATTCAGTATTTCATGAGAAGACTAAACACATTGAGATTGATTGTCAATTTTGTGAAGTCGGGTGATCAACTTGCAGATATCTTACCAAGCTCTTCATCGGTCATCGTATTAATTACATTTGTAACAAGCTAGGTACATATGACTTGTATGCACTAGCTTGAGGGGGAGTGTTAGAATAGGAATAGGAATAAGAATAATATCTACAATCCTACTTAAAATAGGATTAGGAATAGTAATAGTATATGGAATCCTACTTGGAAAAGGATTGTATTATAGTATCCTAGTTGGAAAAGGAGTCTAATATAGTATCTATAAATAGGGTCTCAATGTAATAATGTAGACAACAATTCAATAATATTCTTCTCCAATATTTCTCACAGAAGGTATTATGGTTGGGTTTATTCATATTATATGTAACACTTACCTGAGAAATCTTGTGAAAAGAAGTAGGTGTTTATAACGAATCAATTTTTATTAGTTTTAGTTCAATATCATTAGTTAATCAGTATAAATATATATATATATATACACTTCGATATGTTGTCATATACATTTATTGGCCGTACCCACACTTGGATCCATAATTCCATACATCAAAATCCTAAAATTGATGTAATGAGGAATACAAGCTCTAGATCCGCAGTTTTATGAATACCTGTACCTGAGTCCAAGACATAGCAAGTAATTAAGATATTACAAGTATAGCAGCATCATTCTTACAAAAAATAAGATGACTTAAAGGATGATCTAATTTAAATTCTTGTCCAATTTACTTGTTTAGTAGACAACAACTTCTTTTTATTGCTTTCAATAATCTCTTAGATTATTTCCTAGCAATAGTTTCACATGGTATTGGGGAAAACAGAAGGACATATGATAGAATTTACAGAGATACTTTGTGGTGAAGAACAGTATCTTGTGGAGAAGAATGCAATTTCAAGATTTGCAAAGCAAAACAAAATTTGTAGCGGTTTGGCAAGTATCATCACCTGCCCAATACAGAAGCCATTTATGTTGCTCATTTCGATCCCTCATCTCAATTGCTTTGAAGGTGGAATAAACAGGCAAAACAATACCTACAGAACAGCTGCAAATACCTTAAAAGTTTAATTAGAATCTTCAATTTTTCCAAAAAATTGAAGCAGTAAACAAGTAGAGTTCAAAATTTCTTCAGGCTCATGAAAAGGCACTGAAACTTTTGCATCTAGTTTATCCCAAGCAACAGTGGTAGATGCCTTCTAACACATAAAAGTAACAATAGCAAAAATCAATTGGGATCATAAAAAAGAAAATCTTCAGACCCAAATAAGAGCTCACCATGCAGTGCGGACAATGACATTAGTATTAAGTGGGCTAAGAAGCAACTTTAACCCCATCTGCATCAAAAGAAAGAGATGTGAGACCAGAAAAGAAGAAAGGGCCTATACCTTCTGAATGCATAACATAAATGAAAGTTACAAGCACAAGAATGACCAGTGATAGTAAGGAAGTTTTAGTAAACCTTGAGACGTCAAATTGTAAGAAGGACCTCAAGGAGTGCAGAACAAGAGTGGTTGGCCAGTTCAAACACTCCGAGACAATGGGAACTAGTATAGGATACTTACAAATTTTACCAACTTGTCAAGTAATCAAAACTGGCAAGAAGTTCTAAAAGATCATCGACTGTTTTGACATTTCCTCAGAACATTATAGCATTACAAAAATGATGTTATTTTATATATGTTTCTAACAATCTAATCAATTCATTCACTATTTTATACTAAATCATTTGACACCTTTAGGGTCGTGTAACATGACGGCTGAGATAATTCTATCTAGTCTAATCCACCTTTGACAGGCGGATCTGGAAAACCCTCACTGCTTCGTCCAATGTGGGTGGGGATCCCACTGAATAGGCCAAAAGTAAAAAATGATCCTCTAATATAAGAAATTCTTCTGCTGTGTTTTTGTCCTTCATATGGCTTTTTATTGAATTATATTAACATTTGATAAGAGGCATTATACCATGACCCCTCAATCTAGAATTTTAAACAACATTGTTAGATTGGAGAAGTAATCAATAAAATATCCACGAGGAATTCATTAACATGTCTCTCTCAAGAATGGGAAACCATTTAAGGAAGGGGAGATTTATAATATGCAACATCTTTTACATATAAGTCTGAAGTCGAAAGTGTAAATAATCTGAAATTCACACTGCCTAGATGCTTCTGGAATCTGGTGTTTCCCTCTGGGATACAACAGGTGATGCTTAGATGCATAAGATAGTTTGTTTTTGCTAAAAGGGGAGGACAATTCAGAACAAGCAATAGAATGGTCTGAAAGACCTCTAACATATCTGTTACTCAGAAAGAGAGCAATCAGAGATATACAGGAGATAATTATCTTTCTATAATCTGCTAAATTGAAACAAAAATATAGACTAAATCCAGTTACATTAGAAAGACCCTAATTTACATGTAACTGGCAGCAAAGAGGATTGTCAGTAAACGCAATCGCAGTCAGATCAGTGTTTTACAAATAGTAAATATTGAAGAGAGTATTACAGAGAGCGATGGAGAGAAGATACCTCGCACGAGAGATTTGAGGCAAACAGAGCCATTCCTGCCATTCCCGGAGAGAGGAGCTTTTTTCAGTTCCGGCGATCGTCGGAAATTTGAGTATAAATACGGCAATCTATTGATTTTTTTGTGAATTACATATGCACCTCTTTACTTTATAAGATTTTCACCCCGGTCCTTTTTCTTGAACCGTTGACCTAACCCGCCTGTAACTTGGGAGAAATTGGCAAATAACCCCTTTTTAGCCCATTAGTCCATTTTTAGCCATGATCTCAAAATTATTCAATGTTTTAGCCATTTTAATATGGAGTAAAAAATTGAACAATAGAGGTCTTATAGAAGAAGGATTGTTTCAAATATATATAAAAAAATTAGTGCATTCAACTCAATTTATATGGCATTTTTCGAATTTTGATATTTACTAATTTATCTTTAACCCTAAAATTTTCATATATATATTTTAAATATTTTGAACTATCAATTATTGTGACTTATGGTACTTTTTACGTAGTTTAATAATATATAAATTTCTTTTCAAAAAATTTGAAGATTCTATGCACAAATTCTCAGTCAAACTCAAACTATTTGGCTCTCGAAAAATAAAAAATGATACATAAATTGAGACAAAAAAGTAATAATTTAAGACAAATGTAGCTTATATTTTATTTATATAAAAACGTAGTTCCAAATCAACGAAACTATACACTAATTGTATAATATATATTACTTATACATAAACTATATACTAAATATATATCTTAATACACAACATATATTGACTATATATATTATACAATAAAAGACTAACTTTTTGTAATTATTCTTGTGAAAGTGTCCCACGGTATAATTATCCTCGGCGAAAAATGAAACAGTATACTTTGCCTAAGTTTTCTGTTAAATTAATTAGTTGCCCTAATGGAATGTCTTAGCAATGTAAAACCCAAAGCTTAAGCCTTAAACCCTCCAAGTCATGCATCAATGGCCCTTTTTCTGTCATCATCCTTCTTCGACCCTTCACTTTCTTCTCGCAACAACCAAAACACTACGAATTCCCATCCAAAAACTGCGCAACTCACTACTGTTCGTGCCGTCCCTTTCTGTGTTCCATCTCTTTCGACTACATCGTCACCGATAGCTCCAATTCTGAAACTCGATAAAGACAGTTCTGATTATTCTTCTGATCACCTCTTTCCTTCACTTTCATTTTCAAATATTTTCTTCTTTAAATCGGCATATAATGTTCAGGTTATAGCTGGGGAAAATGAGCCGGAAGAGAAACTCATCGGCCGCTTCCGTAGAGAGGTTCTCAGAGCTGGAGTTATTCAAGAGAGTAAGCGCCGAAGATTTTTTGAATCCACTCAGGAAAAGAAGAAAAGGAAGTCTCGTGATGCTGCCAGACGAAACCGGAAAAGGTTATTTTGCTTTTTCTATTATGGATGTGTTCGTTGGGTTGTTGGGTGTTTTTTACATATTGTCTCCCTTGTGCTTACATAAAAAAGATAAAAAATTTCCCTTTATCAACTGAATTTTGCCTATTGATACATGTTGCAGCTTTTCCTTTTTGTGGCATAAGAACAATGACATTTTGAGTGCGCTGAGCTTGTATCTTGTACTGGACGAGGAAAAGTGAGCTGACTCAGTTCCACTTATCTTTGTCATATTTTATTAGTGTTGACTTAGGTCCAGAAAGAAGCATAGTTCAACCAGTTAAAGATTTTGTGAAGTAACTACACCGAGAAGGAAAAGAGTGCGTTAAGCGGCCCTCGCTGCTGAACAGTAGACAGTAGACACCCTAAGATCCTTTCTTAAACCTGCTCTGATTTCAAGTGAATAGATACACATTCAACCATAAGTATTGTGTTATTAATATGGTTCTGTTCCCGATTGGTGTATTTGTTGAAAGCTCTGAAGTTGCATAATTTATTCAATTTCTTCATGGAGTAGTTCAATGTATCACATCAAAATTTTAAAGCATCTTCATGGGTGCAAAAGTTATTTTGTGGCCAGATGAGGCTTTTCCCTTGAGCCAAGTATCTATTGGGAATAACCTCTTCATCTCTAAGGTAGGAGGTAAGGTCTGGGTACACTTTATTCTCCCCAGACTTCACGTTGTTGGGATTATAGTGGGATTTTGTTGTTGCTTCTATGTCTGTCTTAAAAATAGTGCTCATGTGCTGGAAATGAAAACTTATAAACTTACAAATTATCATTACGAGTCACATTTAGGGCCCCTTTTATTATTCTAAATAAAGCTTTCCCTTTAGTCCATCTTAGGTGTATAACATCAATCAGTCAAACCTGTATTGATTCCAAGTTAGTTCTGTTTGTCTCTATTAATTATCCAAGCTAGTCGATATTGAAAATGTGATTAGCATGTTTGAATGCATGAGGGTGTTTATACTTTTGTTTTACATAATTGTCTAAGAATAGAGATCACAAATATTCTAGGGATGTGCAAAACATCTCCCAACCTCTAAGTTGAGCTTTCTTTTGTTCTGTTGAAATTTTATACAATAGTTACTTCTTTCTTCATATTCAATGGAAATCATTTTGAATATGCTGGACCTCTTGTTGCAAAAGTAGTAAAGGTGGACGCAAGTAGTACCTTTAACCTAGAAACAGACTGCCTGGCAAAAAGTTTAACTGGGAGATTATACAAGCGTAGTCCATAACATTAAGCTTCCCCTTCCTCTTTCCTTGTTTCTTGTACAGGAGAGGAACGAGAATGGTGAAGGGAGCCCTTGCATTTTAATCTGATGGTGCCAACATTTTTGAGGATTATAACGGAACTTGCATTTGTGTTCTGCATTGAACTAGGTGTTTAATTATATCTTATCTTTTTTTGATTCCCTCGTCTTTTTTATCAAACGCTGGATCGCAAGGTTCTTTGATAGATTTAGGCTTGTGACTGCGGTGACTTCCTTTCTATCCAAACTCTACTGGTTTACTTAGCCCAGGTCCCTAAAGTGATATGAATGCTTTTGCTGAATTTGTGGTCAGCAGAGAACCATGAAGTCTCAGGTTCAAATCACAACAGAGAAAAAAAACACTAGGTGATTTCTTCCTGTCTGTCCTTGCTTTGGTGGATAGAGTTACCCGATACCTATTGTTGGTGGGTGGTGGTAGGTATCCTGGGAAATTAGTCGAGGTGTACGCAAGCTGGCCCAACTACCATGGTTATTTAAAAAGAAAAGATGGGTTGCCTTTTGTCATATTAGTCTTGGTAAGTAATAGATGAAGTGTAAGATTAGGCCCATCCGAGGGTGGCGAGGAGTGTTATACTAAATGAACCTCTTCGGAATAGCAACCTAATTACCTACATTTTAAATCGTGGTTGTCAGATTTTCAGATCTTGACCACTTGATTTCTTGTGCTTGTCCTCGCTAACTTTTGCCTTCATTTTCAATAGCTTATTTTTAGTGTTAGCTCTTAATGTATCTCATGGATACCGGACTTACAATTGTTTATGATGGCTAACCAAGCTCTTCCTTTGTATCTGCAGAAAGCCTCAACCAAAAGCTCTAGTAGGGGATACACCGAAAACTTTGAAGGTTGAGGGGTATAAATCTGATGAAGATATGTGGGATCTCATTGACGTAGAATCACCCTATACTTGACCTTAACGAGCAAGATGAAAACGAAATGTTCTGAGAACAAAGGTTTCATATAGCAGATATTCTTGTAGTACGAGTTGTTGCATAGTTGTCGCTTAATTTGCTATATAACCTGTCTAAATCTGCAGTCTGATGTTTTGTATAAGCCAATGTAAGTATATTGTTGCAGAAATACACTAGTTTTGCCATAACAGTGGCCCTAATGTCTCTCCTAGTTCATGTTAAAGATTAATGAAATGTTGCTGTACATCTGATTTTAGATTTTGGTGCTGATTTTGCCATATGTGGTGATTTTAGAAATGTACTAGTTTTGGCATAATGGTTCCAACATTTGTTGTTCAATTTCTGCCATTCATTTGTTGCTGCAACTAGTGTTAAGGGTAGAGACTCTGTCTGCACAGGGAGAAATGATGTGGGCCTTTCATCCCTTTTCCACCCTATATTTAGTGGGTGGGAGAATCTTTTTCAATTTGTTTGTCTGATTTTGACTTGATACTAAGTTTAATAAAATGAAAGATTTTAAATTTTATGGTCTTAAATTGTACTAAAATGTCTGTTAATTTTATGGTATTAAACATGTCATATATAAAAATTTAGAGTTAAAGATTCAACAAAAAAGAAAAAAATGTTCTTTTTCAAATAGAAATGTTCTTTTTGAAATGGACTACGAGGAAAGTAGGGATTATTCTTTTCTTGGTACATGGCCTCTTCTCTTATGCGCTGTAACAGAAAGTGACTATAATATTTCCCGTCTTATATTTTACAAGGTTGTTTGCTTGATTACCACAAGTAATTGTTTAAAATTCAATTTTGAATAAACAAATACATATGTATAACTTAGAAGAAAATAACAGGAGACTTCACTTGATTGGTTTTATTATAACTAAGGATTGTTCTGTTCTCAGGAAATAGGTGAGTTTCCTATTTAATTTTTGCATTTGATACGTAGGAACACAAAAAAGGTATTTTAAATATAATTTAGGAATACCATCGGAAGTTGGGGTAGAGGCTTGGAGATAGAAGCTGGGGCCAGGGAATTGGGATGGAGCTTGTGAAGACGAGGAGTGTTAGAAGGATGAGGAGCATACGATCAAGGTGGAATAATATTTACTAAGAAAGATATTTTACTCACTATCAAGTAATTTATTTTGTCAATTTTTTTTTAAGTTTTTACTCAACTAAATATAAAAAAATTAAAGTCCAACTCACCCTAAGTAACTACAATAATTTTTTATGTATTACGTACTTCATACAATTGACGTTAGCTACGTTAAGCTTCTTTCCTACTCACTATTTAGTGCACCAATTCTTATCCATTTGAGATAGTTGATAGATTCATTACCAGGTACTAAGGAGCCGTTTGAGTGTGAAATTTCATTTCGTAATTTAAAATTATGAGATAAAATTAAGAATTGAACATATAATTTTATTTCATAATTTTAAATTATGAGATGAGATTAATATTTAGATATATAATTTTATTTTATAGTTCAAAATATGAGATAAAATTTAACTTCTCCAAAAATCGTGATTTAAAAATTTAATATCATGATTTCATATTTTTCAAATACAGATATTAATTTATAAGTTTATATTTTGTCAAAAAAAATAAAATACCAATTTATATCTATTAGCCAATTATTTAATGCGTAAACAAAATTTACTAGTTGATATTTTTGTTCGTACTAACTCCCAAACCTTTTATGCGGGAGGAATGAAATATTTATGCAATATGAACATATGATGAAGATATAGTTATTAATGATATTGACCAACAAATGATTCAAACTAATAAATATTGGTTCATCTTCTTGGTCATATGATCGAGAAATGCATGCTCAACGTGAGTAGCTTGATAGAAAACAAAGAAAATATGGGGCCTGTTTTCTCAAAACAGCTCGAACTGATGACTTCCACCACGTCAAGATGACACTCTACCGCTGAGTTATAGAGCCAATTGTATGGGAAATCCTTCAAGAAGTTATGCAGGGACATTACTTCACGGGCGAGGTCTCTGGTTCAAGTCCAGAACAACGATTTTTATCAGCTGTAGCAAAGAAAGAAACTTCATAGAAGTCAAAATAGGAAAAAATCAAAATGCCTAGCAACCTTTTTTGTATTTCCTTAATTTATTTCCTTAATTGAATTTCGTAGGAATGTGGGAGGATTATATTAGAGTATTATACTACAACTTATATTCGATTTTATCTTTTTATTGAACTAAAATTTGATCAATAAATATTATACTTTTTTAAGAATGACTTCGTTATAGTGTATTATATTTTATTATAGTTTTTTATTTATTTGATAAAATCGTATAAAGAATTAGGACAATTTTGATAGCTTTCATAACTTATGAGATTTTATATTTATGAGTAAAAAAGACAACTTAAAAATAAATTTTATACTTTATCTCATATAATTTCATATCATAATTTCAAATCATTATTTAATTTTACATGGCCAAGCATGCTCTGTTCTCTTTCCTTCTATAATGTTGATGGCAATTTGGTCATTTGGTTATTTTCTATTCTGGAGAAGTAGTGTACTATGTGAGGGCATTCTGGTCAGTTTGTCTATAATGAAAAGGAAAAAGTTTCTTATTGGATGAAAGGGAATTTTTACTTAGATCTTATTTGTAATTACTTTTGTTCCGTCCCTATTTTACCCCTATGCTTATGTTTTGCTTCCACTCTACTCCTCTGTTCCTCAACTTTTTTTTCATAATAATTTAAAATTAAAGTGAATTATGAGAATTTTTGATAATTTATATTTTTAAAAAATAATTTAAAAAGATAAGAATGGAAAATAACGTTTAATTTATGTTCAAATATTTCTCTTAAGCATACTTAGCAATTCACTTAATATGAGCAAAAAAAATTGTAATTTTTGGTTATTTCATTAAACAATAACATATCATGTGAAATCCCACAAGTGAGATCTGGGGAGGATAAGATGTACATAGTCGAGAGGTTGTTTCCGGAAGACCCTCAACTCAAATATATCAATCCTAAAAGCAAAAAATAATGGATACAAAAATGACTACAGTGAAAAGCAATTGGAAACTCATAAATACAATACAAAAATTACACGCTTAACTTAGGTTTACCCAAATATGCCCCCCAACTTGGCACCAGATTGCAAGTTGGAACTTAAACTTTCAACTTGCACAAATATGACCCTCAACTTGGCAATTCCTAAACAAGTAGGCACCGATTGCTGACTGGGCTAGGCGCGTGAGTTACACTCGCGCTGACGTGTTTCTTCCGTCCAATGCTGCGATGCCCCGTTCATCCACGCAAGCAAAAGCTATACACGTGGCATTCCGATTTTACACGTATTACAATTAAAAAATAAATAAATAAAATAAAAATATAAAAGGGAAAAAGGCGTATTTTTTATTCTCAGAGAGAGAATGGGAGAAGAGACCGCAGCCGAACCTTAGGGAAAGAAAAACTCGGCGTATTGATGAAATTATATCTCAGTTCATGGTGGATTGAGAAATTCCGACCTATCACTGAACAATATTATGGAAAGAAGTTCGAACCCTACCGCGAATTTTGCCCCTTTTTCACTTAACATAAAATCCTAATTTTCAGTATAGTTCTTAACGATTCCGACTACAAGTGACGAATCAGTGAAGATTCATTGTAGGAAATTATCAATTTTTGCATTTTTTGTTGCTGCCGACCTTCAATTTAGTCAAGTATGTTAGATTTTTTCATTTTTGAAGTTTAAGTTTTGGTACACATTTTTGAAGTTTGTTGTTGTAATCTCAGTTTTCTTCTACATATATGGGTCATATTATAGCTATTTTCCATCATGGTGGTCGCTTCTATAAAGGTGCGTATGTTTCGAAGTCTGAAAAATGTGTCTTTTCCATAGACAAGGATTACTTCTCTTTGACGGAATTGAAATCGTATGCAAAAGATATTGGGTATGATGAAGTTGATGAATTTTTTACTGAAGATCCTATTACCATAGATTTGTCAAGTTAGAAAGTGACAACCAACTGTATAATTGTATTAAAGATTTATGGAGTGAGTCGAGTTTCAATATATTCTTGAAGCACGTGCATATGATAGAGGTGGGGCCTACAAATTAGTTGGGACCATTGTCTGGTCCAAATGTTAATGTAGAGACAGAGGTAGTGTCTAGGGTTTCTTATTTAGATGATGACATCGATGAGTTAGCTGGAATTGAACAATCTTTAGAGGAAGAAACTAGTGATTTTGATGACTATGAAAAGGATGACTTAGATGTTGTACCAGATCAAGATGATAGTGAAGTCGTATGAAGAATTGAGAACTTTCACAGAGAAACAAAGAGAACAAAAAAGAAGTGCGACTGGAGAGGGAAGGACAAAGTCTAAGGACAAATCCACACAGGCAGAAGTTGAGCTTGGAAAGGCTGGGATAGATAAAGGTTTTGAGAGTGCTTTCACCAATAAGGCAGCTAAATATCAAGGTAAATTAGGCGGTAATGAAGAGTTTATTGCTTCATCAGATGAACCTAGTGAAAACAGTAATGAAAAACTCGATGTTTTAGCACAAGAATGTGTGGATCTACGTCCAAGAAGAAAAACCAACAAATTGAGGTATGATCCTTCTTCTACCATATCTTTCTTTGAATTAGGTATGATTTGTGAGAGTGCAATTCAGTATAGAAGTGTGCAAAATAAAGTTCAAATTAAAGATTAAACCCAATGAACCTCATAGAGTTAGGGTGAGATGTCATGTAAACTGTAAATGGGAAGTGTTTGCTAGTTTGGATAAAGATATAGGGAATTTTTGTGTGAAAAAATACTATCCTGTTCATACATATTTTACAAAGAACATGAACAAATTGTGCATAGCAAAGTATGTGGAAATGAAGTTGAGGGATAGAATAATATCTCAACCTGATATTAGGGTTATAAACTTCAAGAAACAATAAACAAAGAATGAGGACTAAAGGTGGGAAGATCAATATGTTATAGGGCAAAACGGAATGTAATTTCAAAGTTCATGGGTGATTAGAAGCTTGAGTTTCAAGACTGTTAGACTATGCTAATATGATTAAGAGTTCAAATCCGGGAACTTCTTGTTGCGTGAGAACTGACAATTAAACAGTTCATGGCAAACACTTGTTTAAATACTTCTATGTGTGCTTTGTTGCATTGAAGAATGGATGGTTGGAAGGCTGTAGGAAGATTAT
>JAPFFP010000070.1:19681463-19699544 GCA_026153255.1 Solanum medicagineum
AAATTAAAAATTAACAACTAAAATAAAATAAATAAATAACTATATATATATATATATATATATATTTGCCGTTTAACAATATTGGTTTTCCTCCATTCATGTGGTGATGAAGTTGTTTGTTTTGATGATAGGCTTTTCCAGAGGAACTGTTTTCTGTTCTCCGTACAGTCCACATCCTGAGAGGACTTAGTGTTGGTCTGGGAATTAATTTTTCATGTGCCAAGCAGTGGAGACCCATTGCTGAAGAAGTTCTGTATGTTGCAGGAAGACTTACAGGTACATCTTTCAAACGTGACTAATGTATACCAAAGGTCTTTCCTTCTTTTGGTCATTAGACTTTGTGGGCCTGGAAAAGAAGTTGATATTCACCAGTGTCTGACCCCAATAATTAGTTCTCTGTGATACCGAATAATGCTACATTTCTAGTTTTTTTTTTTCCGGTTCCTGCTCTATATGCTATGCTGCATACAGCAAATTATGTCTGCAGTTTCTTCCTTTTCCAATTAGGCCATTTTTCTTTAATCTGGATGTATGATTTTATGTTGGTAATTAACTCCCAAAGCACAAACTTAACCGATATACTCTTATTTTGGTTTGCGGGTCCTTTGATATTGCTCATTTTCTTGCAGCTAAAGAACTGAAGCAAGTACATAGACGTGGAGCTTCTAGAAGAAGATTTTGGAATTGTTCGACATATGGAAATGATCAGTATTAGCCTACCTGAAAACATGGTAACTTTTGTAATCTTGTCATAATCAAATTGATGCCCATATCTGCATCCTTGTTATGGATGATTCAATTATAAAAATTTTCGTTTTGCGAGTTGTATTGGCGCAGACAGTATTGTCAATAGCATTGACTACAAGCAGTTGTTAGGTGGTGTCCTGACTTTTTTTTTTTTTGAGGGGGGGGGGGGGAGTTGTTTAGGGAGGGTTGCAGGGGGGTGGTGTGTGGGGGGTTTTTTTTTTTTTTTTTTCGGGGGGGGGGGGGGGGGGGGGACCTCAACATTGGATAGTAAACATGAACAAATTGAACTGCGCTGCGACTCAAGGGGAAAGAAACTTCGCCAGCAGGTGAGCAATATAAGGAGAGTTTTGTGTTTCTCCAAGTTCTTCTTCTTGCTCATGCATCTTAGGTTTAGCGCTTGAACAACGATTTTGCTTGTAGTAGTATGAATCCACTGGGATTAGATGTTGAGATTAAAGTTCAACTGTTATGTGAGATTCTGAAATATAGAGTTTGCTCTGTTCTTGCATTTACTCTTTTTCTTTGACTGCTGTTTTCTCCTCTTAAATCTACTCTACTCTGTGTTTACACAAAGGGTCGTTTGGAAACATCCTCTCAGCCCTACCTTGTGGGATTTCATTGAATATGTTGTTGTCGTCTTTCCTTTATACATAATATTTGCTCCTTTGAACATCTTATGACTTTTCTGGACTTCTGGCTAAGACATTCATTTAGATAGAAAAATCGAACGGCTCAACCCTGTCACAATACGCGAAAAGTAGGCTCCGAAAACATACTTAATTCCAAGGGTATATCTTGAAGATGTGGTAAGTAGATTGGTTGAAGTTCTTTAAAAGAGGTTTTAGTCTCTTCTAAGACTTTTAGAACACTACCAATATCAGGGTGAGGCGTAGCAAGAAATAAAAAGGTTGCCTTATTCACTCTCTTAGCAGTCAGAATCAGCTTTGCCAAACCAAACCATGATAGGTACACTCGAACCAAAAGATCACCATGATCAGACCTAGAGTGTATATTTTTACGTAACACCATAAGTATAATTGATCAGTCTTATTGGGTGGGGAATTGCATTCGCTAGTAGAGGGGTTATTCTAAAGCTGCTAACCTGTCCCCTTCAACTAAACGACGGAATTTTTTCATCGCGCTCTACACTACGATTGCACCCCAGTAGAGTGCAATGACAAGGTGAATGGGTCTGTTTCTGATGCGAGGTGACATGTATTATGTGAAATTAGTTTAGTTGGCCGAAAGCTAGCTTGAACATGCAGTTAAAACCAAAATTGTTGCAACTAACCATTGACTTAAGCAATTTAAAAGGCATATTAGTTCCCACCAATCTAAGCATGACGATAAGTATGGGCTGACGTGATCTCAAATTAACAATTATTAAGACAAAATCAATATAAAAAAGTTCCCACAAAATCGAATATAATATAGTTAATTAATTCTAGTCTGCATGGGCTGCCAACTAATACTAAATTAATCCAAACATTGTCTGCAAAAAGTGCAAGTGTTTCTAGATTGGCCAATGTTGTGCACTGCTTAATTTAGTGTATACAAGGAAGCTTCTATTAACCCTGCACGTGCTTTACACGTATGTGTTGTGTCAATTTAAATATCATATATAAATGATATTTGTTATTAAAATAAATATAATATTTATAATTAATTTGATTCAATGGTTTAATCTATTAGAAATGGTAAAAATGAATAAATCAATTTAATTACTTATAATATAGAGATATGTTAATAGTTTATGACTACATGAAGTAATAATTTGGAGTTGAATAGTTAGTAGTTAAACAATTAATTGAGTAAAATTTAATTTAAAAAAAAACTCTCAAATATAAATAGAGTAGTTTAATATTTCAACGTAATTTTAATTACTCTTTTTCTTTTTAATTTTGCTATGTTACATACTTTTATTAATAAAATATTTGATAATTAAATTTTTGTTAATTTTAAAGTCTTAAATATTAGAAAAATAATAATATTTTCTTTTTTCCTTCATAGCCTAGATAATTATTTATATAGAATAGTTCTAAATCAAAAGTGAATTCTAAATTTAAAGAAATTTTAATTCAAAAAGTGAATCTTGAAACTAAATAAATAAAAAATAAAATAATAAATTAAGAAAAATAATAAAAAGATGATTTTGTCTAAAATAAAATATTTTAATAAAAAATAAAAAATTCAAATAATATTTCTAAGAACTTTTATGCTTTTAATACAGTATAGATTAAAAATTGAAAATTTATTTATAATGTGCAAGTATATATTCTTGTTTCCCGTAAAGCACATGATTTAGCATATGCCATGTCGATGAATATGGCGCATATATTGAGAATAATTCCACTCATAAAAAGTCATAAAACTGCTAAGATGCTTCTTTTCTTATGACGTCCACATAGAAAGAATTAAGAATATTATGTAATTTTTTCTGCTACTAATCAAATCAATTACGTACTTAGTTGCCGGCTGATGTTACCCTAATAATAATTAAAGTATTTAATTCCTAATTAATTGTCAACGGTAATAGCATTTGGTTCCACTAACTTTGGAATTCACTCTTCAACGTCAATTATGGATTTTGGGAATGGTGACGGACACTTTTTGAAAATAAGCATATTTCAAAAGTTTGATCATAGTGCAAAAATTTTGATATATATAATTTAAATAAAAATACAATGTAATCCTCACTTTTAATTAGGGGCATGAATCCGTTGGATTCGTCTATGTATTATCAATTTGTGAACACATAATCGATAACCCAAATCAATAAATTATTTATTATTGATTTTACTTTGTAGCAGTTCAACTTTCGATTAAACAAATAAGATAATGTTCATATACATGATATTTATAAAATAGAAATAGTTGTAAGAATAGAAATATTGCATAAATTTCAATATTGATCACTTTTGTTTAAGATAAAAGTTTTAATGCCTGATGCGCTAAATCACAAAAATAACATTAATTATCTATCTTCATCACAATCAAATCTACAATTAAAAAGAAAGAAGGCAAATCTAATTTGTGTCAACAAAAGAGAAGATGTCTCAATAAAGAAATGGAGAGGCTAGTTGTGTTGCATACGATTAGAAGTAGTACTAAATATAACCTTATTAGATTATCAATTTAACAATTACCAAAATCGAAAACCGAATCGATAATCCAATGAAAAAATCTATAAAAATCATTTAAAAATCATAAACTCAATAACCCAAAATTGAGAAACGAATAATATTTTTTTTTTTGGATTTAACAAAAAAAATAACACTTATAACCCAAAAAATTATGTATAAGCGGCTACCACCTTACTTTTACACACCCTTCTTTTGAATTATTCTCACGCATTTAATGCCATGTGAGTGTATATATACTTTGATGGTATCGAGAAGGAAGCGACAGTGCTTCGGTGAGAACACTATTCAGATACTATTAAATTCTGATGGCATCAAAGAGGAACATGTAGTGTTTCAATAAAAAGACTATTCAATTACTGTTTGATACCATTAGAGTTATATACTCTGACGGAATCAAGGAACAAGACATACTTTAGTGAAAAGGTTGTTTGATTATTGCTTGATATTATCAGAGTATATAAATACAATCAGAATTTAATAAATAAGATTGCGACTTTAATAATTTTCTCTTAATTATTTTTTAAGAAAAGATCCAAATCCTATATGATACAGATAAAATATCAATATACTAGCTCAGTCCGATGTCGCTATGGTATCAATATTACTAGCTTCCTCGACTTCGAATTGGTTTTGGACCAATGAGGAATAGGTTTGACATTGTTTTCTTGTTTTAATAAAAGAAACTAGAAGTAGCTATCATGACGACATATAGTTAAAAAGTAAAACAACGGAGTTGACATGTTCCCCTTCTTGGTTACTTACCTTGTTCATTTTTTTTTCCTATTAATATTCACTACTTTGGAAGCTTCCAATGAGAGGAACATCAATCTTATGCCCTATATATAATAAAGTGTATAATTCTCATAAAAATAATAATAAATTTATCAAAGATTTAGTTTTGCTGAGAGATATTTTAGCTTGTTTAGTACTTCATGTTTAGCCCACTATACTAGCTTAGGTTGTTTAATTACTCCAAATATGAAAAAGTTAGCGTAGCTTTTTCATAAGCCAAATTGAAGTGGACCACCAAAATTCTGAGTTTTGTTTGTTATCCTTGTTAATTTTAAAGTAACGTCATCAACCCAAAATATCTTTTTTCTAATAGACAAGGAAGAATGATTTTTTTAAACAAAATAAATTAGAAATTTTTATACAATTTGTACATTCTCACCTATTTTTGCATATAACATGTTTCATCTTTTAAAATTATTAATTGGATGGTTGCTTTTTTTTAATATAAAATAAAAATTGAGGAAAAAGGGAAGATAATTACAAACAGACTTAAAGTTCATGTAGCTAACGAACTGGGTTATTACCTAGAGTTACTAGTTGTGACAGAGCCACAACCAAATAAAGTGGTTCAATTGAATCTCATATTGTCATGCATAAATAATATAAATTTTTTTCAATATAAATGTCTGAGTGGACTTCATGGCAGATAAAACCAGGGAAGCTAAGGTACTGAGGAGGAGGTGATATGACACATCTCTAGTTTATCGAGGAGATGACTCAGGGTAGCTGTGTCTTATAGTGCTTTTCCAAGGGAGAGGCAGGGGGCTAGCCTCTTTTTCTCATTTACTTACATAGTAGTTTTATCTTGCTATTTTGTTATTATTGTCATTTCTATCTTTATTACAGTTACACTTCTTTCGAGCCAAGAGTCTATTGAAAACTGTCTCTCTATAATAGAAATAAATCTGCTTACATCATATTCTCCGCAGACCCACTTACAGGATTATAGAGGTATGTCACTAAAATTTGTGACTCCGCCACAAGGTTGAGGAGGGACCTGTTCTCTCTTGATTCCGAACCTATGGTGGGTCACAGGGAATTAAAAAAAAGGGGGGCGGGGTAAAAGCTCACGCTATGTAGGGTCCGGGGAAGGGCCCGACCACAAGGGTTTATTATACGCAGTTTTACCTTGCATTTTTGTCAGAGGCTGTTTCCAAGGCTTGAACCTGTGACTTCCTGGTCACATGGCAGCAACGTTTTTTATTATTTTAAAAAATGATGGCTAAGGTTAGTTTGCGTCATGATATTTTGAATGAGAATGTAGAGTCGTCAATTAGATTAAGAACCATATATTAAAGTCCAAGGCCATGGGAGTTAATCGATTGCTCTATGTTTAATTTAATGTTTCTTTTCACAGATAAACTCTCCCTGTCAAGTCCTTTTGAGGTAGCAGTTAAATTAGTTAGTACCATTACATTACTTCCAATAGCATTAAGACAAAATTTATAGATATTATCAATATACACAAGAAACAACGCCACGAAAACTAGTATATGTAAGCCTATTTTCCCCGTTTAATCGTTCTTTCAAGCAGCTTTTGAGTTAACTAAGAGAGCGAAAAAAAGAAAGAAGAATGATTCATGATATGGCTAATGTTTTCCTATCGGTTGAGCCTTGTAATGGCGATGAGAATTGTTATGACCCTTTGGAAAATGGCCTTTATCTTAGTCATCACAAAGAACTGTCTTACTCTCTTAGTCCTTATACATCTCTTTTGAAGAGAAATGCTGCTAGCAATAGCATGATGATTTCAACTTTGTCGAATGAAAATAGGGGTTTTAAAAGGCTAAGGAGAACCACAAGTCTTGGTGAATCTTTTGGAAGCAATAGTACTTTTTATAGTACTGATAGCAGCAGTAATTGTAGTTTACCAAGAATTGGTAGCACTAATAGTGTGAACAGCTTGTCATTGCAACCAGGGTTTCATTTTCGCGATCATGTTTGGGCCTTGAACCAAAGGTACCTTGCTGCTGAGGCTATTGAAGAGGCAGCAGCTGATATAATTAGTCAAGAGGAAGAAAATGGGGAAGGCATGAAGTTAGTCCAGCTGTTGATTACTTGTGCTGAAGCTGTGGCTTGTAGAGATAAGTCCCGTGCATCGGTGCTATTATCGGAACTACGTGCTAGTGCATTAGTATTTGGGACGTCCTTCCAGCGTGTGGCATCCTGTTTCATGCAGGGGTTGGCTGATAGGCTGACTCTGGTGCAGCCACTTGGCACGGTCGGTTATGTTGCTACCCCTGCTATGAATAAGACAGACATTGCCTTGGAGAAAAAAGAAGAAGCTTTGAGGTTGCTTTATGAGATATGTCCACATATTCAGTTTGGTCATTTTGTGGCTAATTGTTCGATATTGGAAGCCTTTGAAGGAGAGAGTTTCATTCATGTGGTTGATTTGGGAATGAGCCTTGGGTTGCCTCATGGTCACCAATGGCGTCGTCTTATTCAGAGCCTTGTCAGTCGCCCTGGACAGCCCCCTCGTCGCCTTAGGATCACTGCTGTTGGACAGAACATTGAGAAACTGCAAATTATTGGAGATGAGCTTGAGGCCTATGCTAGAAGCCTTGGCATCAACTTGGAGTTTTCAGCTGTGGAAAGCAACTTGGAAAACCTTAAACCAAAGGACATCAAAGTATACGATGGAGAGGTCCTCGTTGTTAACAGCATTCTTCAGCTCCATTGCGTGGTGAAAGAAAGCCGTGGCGCTCTCAACTCTGTTCTGCAGGCAGTTCATGAGCTCTCTCCCAAGATTCTAGTACTTGTGGAGCAAGACTCGAGTCACAACGGACCCTTTTTTCTCGGGAGATTCATGGAAGCTCTGCATTATTACTCTGCTATCTTCGACTCGCTTGATGTCATGCTGCCTAAGTATGACACCAGGCGAGCCAAGATAGAGCAGTTTTACTTTGCAGAGGAGATTAAGAACATTGTGAGTTGCGAGGGACCAGCAAGGGTGGAAAGGCACGAGAGGGTGGACCAATGGCGTAGGAGGATGAGCCGAGCAGGTTTTCAGGCAGCGCCTAATAAGATGGTGTCACAAGCCAAACAGTGGCTCGCAAAAGTGAATGGACATGAAGGATTCACCATCACAGAAGAGAAGGGTTGCCTTGTTCTTGGATGGAAATCGAAGCCTATTGTAGCTGCCTCGTGCTGGAAATGTTGATCAATCACATGATCATATGCTACAACAGTGTCATGTTAGTTTTCAGTTGTTGAAGAATCTTGAGTCTGGAGTTCAACAATAAGAACATCTGTCATCTTTTTTCAGATGGAGTTTGTGATGAAATAAAGTTAGGCAGACATTTTCATTTTGCATATAAAATAGTTTTTGGTGTATAGCTTTGACACATTCCTTTCATTTTTTGACTTAATTTCCTATTTTTCCTCCCCACAACCCAAACAAGAAAGACAATCATGAGTTGTCTGTCAAAAATGTGTACATTTACAAACGAGTTGGCCTAGCCATTTTCACTTGTGGAATGTTATTAAATTATTAAAGAGTTGAATTTAGATGGACTCTATGCTAGTGATTACACACTCTTCGTAGAAAAAAGTTCTTTTGCATCATTATTTTTATTTGATATTGATTAATCTAGATTTCCATGACATCAAAACACTATCCTCCAACTGTTTCTGTATTCACAAAGCTCAAATTTTCTTTTTTTCCCCTCAATTTACATAACACAATCTACATATTATATAAAAGTTAGACATTGAAATAGCCTCCAAATGCATTGTTTTTTCTTTTTCTCTTTTCTGGACATTTTTCTCTGCATTTAATTATATAATAATAACACAATAATCTACTTTATAGCATTTTTCATTTTTTACAATTATTTATTCTAAAGATCAACTCCATAACCATACCTCTTCATTTTCATAAATTATATTCTAATAATATTTCCATTAATTTTGAGCCTTAACTCGCACACTTCTATCTTCATAACTTTTACTTTAAATAATCTCTATTATTTTTATGTCTTTTTAAATTCATAATTCCAAATAATATGTTATAATATTATAAAATATCTTAAATTAATAGATAATACATGTAATATTCATTATTTAAAATGAAACAAATTGAAGCTTAATACATTCAATATTTTTTAAAAACTATATGTCCTGTGTACATATTTGTTCTCTTTTTTGGGGTAGGTTAATTCATTTATACTTTTCTTCTTTATTTGCTTTAAATATTCGCCTTCATATCTATTATTTATATCTATAATTCTCATATTTTTTATATTCATAATCCTCAAATATTTAATTTAAAATCTTCAAATATTTTTTAATATTCCTTCAATTTTATTTATATAAATTCATTTGTTTTGTTTCATGTGATCCTACCCAAGGTTATCTTTTTCTTCATTTTAGAGTTGCAGCAGTGAAGTGTTTATATTATACTGTACTCTATGTGGTTCGTACTTTGATTTTGCTCGATGAAGAAGGCTCTTTAATTTTTATTGAATATCAAGAATTTAAAAAATTATGTATCGACTCTATATTTTTTGTTATCTATATTGTTATGATTAAAATCGTAAAAGAATTCGTCGATTGCCTTTTTTTTTTCTTTATTTATGTTTTTGTATGTGTTTTCTCTGGATTAAACTTGAATATTTATTTGGACTCAAAAAATGCAGGGAGGGTAATAGAGGCAATTCAGTTTTCAGGAGTGACAGCACCCCAAAGAGGAAGTGAAGCGAAAGTGAGAAAAATGGAGTCTCTTAGCGTTGTAGGAGCAAGTCCTTGTGTTTCTTCTTCACTTTATTCCAAAACCAGTAGCTTATCCTGCGCACCCTCTTGCAGGCTTATCCTTAACCCCATCAAGAAACAACGCAGTTCAGCTGCATTTCATCTCTTTACAAGTACCCAATCGCGCCCCCATGCCTCCAAAAAGAACCATAGAGCTCGTATATTCCTTCCTCACTTGGTTGCTTCCATGGTATGTTTTCTTTCTCTTCTGATTCGCACGGTATATGAATTGTGCATTTTAGTTGAAACTTTTGCTTACCCAATTGTATTTTGGGGTCAATTTCTTGTTTCAGGAACAAGTGGAGGAGACATACATTATGATTAAGCCTGATGGTGTTCAAAGAGGACTTGTATGATCATCAGCATATTCTTCTTTGCTATGATTTTGGATTTTTAAGAAAAGAAAGAAAAAAAATGTCCTTTTTAGCTCTTGTTTAGTGTCTTTCTTTAATTGTAATAGGTTGGGCAGATTATTTCAAGATTTGAGAAGAAGGGGTTTAAGCTAACTGGATTGAAGCTTTTTCAATGCCCCAAAGAATTGGCTGAGGTTAGTCTTTCTGATCCCATACCCCAAAACAAAACCTCTTTTACCTCCCTCCCAACTATTTAAGGGTTAGAGCAGGGGTGGAGCTACATTCACCCGAGGATGGTCACATGAACACCTTTCATCGGAAAACTTTTTCAAATATATATTTTGATATAATTGTTGAACAACCCGTGTTCTAAAGTATGAACATCACGAAAATGCTGGCTCCGCCACTGGGTTAGAGTTCTAAGGGCTTTGTAGGCAAATTTTCCCCTAAATTTTCCTCTAGAGTATTCAATGTGTTCAAAGAATTACACTTCTCAAATGGTGATACTGTAAGAAGTAGCAACAATAAGATGAATTTTGATGATGTATTTGGTTTGGAAGTTTAAGATTTAACAACATTCATGTGAAATTTTCATATAGGTTGGACTAAAGGGAAATTAAAAAAAAAGCATGAATCTACTGGGGAGTAAAGAAACGTGATCCTGTACGAAGTAGAAGGCGTACCTTCACACACACAGATGACTAGAGATTTGTGTTGTTATGTTTCTTTTGTCGATTAGAAAAATGGAATCCTATCACTATGTTAATGTTATGAATCATTTCTTATGTTTATTTGTAGTATTTCTTTCCTGTTAATTTTGTAGTTTTGGTTATAGTTGCTCAGAGATGCTTTATTGTGACAGGAACATTACAAGGACCTCCAATCCAAACCATTCTTCCCCAAGCTGATTGATTACATTACCTCTGGTCCTGTCGTCTGTATGGTACGATTCTTTCCATTTAGCCTAGTGAGATTCTCTTTAGATATTATCTTTAGTAATCTGCCAAGCTTCCTAATTTCTTTGATTGTAATCCATCTGTGGCAAGGCCTGGGAGGGTATTGGTGTTGTAGCATCTGCCCGCAAGCTAATTGGAGCAACTAATCCTCTTAATGCGGAGCCAGGCACAATTAGAGGAGACCTTGCTGTTCAAACTGGAAGGTTGGGACAACAGATAGTACTGTTTTGTTTACTCTTTATTATTCAATAAGTATGAAGTAATTGTACTTCAAGTTTTCAATATTGCCAAGCACTTACTAGATTTCCATGACAATCTGTTCGCAGAAATGTGGTACATGGAAGTGATAGCCCTGAGAATGGCAAGCGTGAAATAGGTAAAGTATTTTCTAAATCAACATCAGAGGTTGAGTGGCTGTAGAATCATTTAGTCTGGTTTCCACACCATGTTTGTTTGCCTGATAGAGTCATTACATGTCTAAAAGTAGCGACTTCAATTTCCATGTCTTTTAGAATAAGTAAAATATGGAACCTTATGTGGATCATTCAGATGCTGACCTCCTAATAACCCGCACAGATTTTGCTTGGATATTTATTTGACTAGAAACGAGCTCACAATAATGTTAAAAGATGATAATGATGCCCTCCACCTTCACTTTGGGTTGTCACCCCTGTGTTGAGATTGCCATTTGAGGCTTTTACTTAGATGCTTTTTCTATTCAGGAATGATACGTTTTGTACTTTAAAAATGTACTATTAAGTGTCACAATGGTCTCCCCGTTCATATTTAACTCGTATCTCTCCCACCTCTGATCTGCTAATATGCTTCTGTCTTTACTTCTCTTTTGCAACTTTACCTGTGGTGATTTAATAGGGTAATCAAGAGGAAAGGCCGGAAATGAGTTATGTTGAAGATATCTATACCATCACTCTAATTATGAATATACCCCTGTTTTCTTTAGTTTATCTATCTTATTGTTTAAAACATAATCAAAACGGGATACCTAAGAGAATTCACATTTTGAGACAGTAAAGATCAAACAGACTGCAAATATGCAGTATGTGCTCGCCTGTTCATTCCTCATAGATGCTATTTTGACTCTCCTTGTTCATTCTCCACCAACCTACTTGCGTCGTTAAATTCTAAAACAGCAACTAAGGTATCTTCATTCTAAGTTTTATGCTGGTGTGTGCTGAAACTTGGAAGCTTGCATATTAGGTACTAGCATGATGCGGCATTTTTTGAAATTAACACTATATCTTTTAGTCGTCGTTATTTCTCATTTGTGATACTATGAAGAAGGTGGAGACCCCATGCGCTACTGTAATTTGTTGTTAAAATAAAACAACTGAGCAGTTGATTTGTGTTGAAAAGAAATTGAGGCAATATATAACTAATGATTGAGTAGCTCTTATGCTCTCTAATTTAAGATTTTTGTGCTGATTTACGTGAAAATGAAAGGGAATTCTATAGAAATAAATAATAATTTCTGTCTGCCAGTAGAATGCGTTCATACTGTGAACACCCTGTTCTAGCTTCTTTTTTTTTAAAGAGTATGCCATGATCTAGTATTTTCTGCTTAGAGGCTTGATTTTTGAGACAATGATTATCCAGAACAGCCTCTCTATCTCTATAAGGTAATGGTGAGGTATACGTACATTTTACCCTCCCCAGACTCCTCTTGTGGGATTCCATGGGTATGTTGTTGTTGTTGTTTTTGTATGCCGTGATCATCTTCTGATTAATTGATGTAATGTTTCTATTTATTTCCTTTTGTGCAGCTCTTTGGTTTAAAGAAGGTGAACTTTGTTCATGGACACCAGCTCAAGAACCTTGGTTGATTGAGTGATGTCTCAAGGAGACATATATCACTAGGATTTGGAAGGCTTCAGTTTCATTAATCTGCAGGAGAAGGATGAATTCAATTTTGTAATACTATCATTCTCCCATTGCAATTAACATGTGTTTGTAATGCTAGAATCCAAGCAATAGCAATTCTAAAGGGCCCATTCAAAGAGTTTTCTGGTTCCTTAGAAGAGCTGAACATCTTCTTGAAAGAAACTGGACACGTTAATAATGTTACACTAAAAACATTTGAATTCAACGCAATTTTGAAACAATTCAAAATGGACGATGGAACAACTAATTCAAACTGAAGTAGTTCGACATTGTGACAGACTATCAGGATGTCTTTCCATTATATATGAATAGCAAGCTGCATTGTTTTACAGATACAGCTATTTAAATGCAAGTTCCCCCATCCAAGAGAACTTGTAGCATGTACATAACTTTATTATACTTGGAGATATATATTCATCAAGTCTATACACAAATTACAAGGAAGAAGCATGTCAGTGGTTTGGGTATCCCAGTAGTCTTGTCAGAATGTCGAACAAATGCATGAAACAAATATTTCTCTACCATCAAGTGCTATTCAATTTGGGAAGAGAAACCTTAATATATCAGTTAGCTGAATACGAATCAAAACTATAGAAGAGAAACTTAACATGTATTTTTGCAAAGTTGAAGTGGTAGCTGACTTCATACCCATGAACAAAATGTAGCAATCCATTCTCCTTTTCCTCATGAGTCATGATATTCGCTTCAACTAACTAGCAGCTGACTATATATCCAGTCTGGCAGTTAAGACAGAACTGGATTTTTGACCAAGTGTATAATTGAATTTCAACAATATCTTTGGCATACAAGAATGAAAAGGGAACTCATCCCAAGAATATGTTATTGCTTCTCATCTTCCGATTGTGTAGCTTGCTTCGCATTCTCGGTTGTCTGTATGCAACTTTGCATTTCAAGAAGCTTTTGTTGCTCCTCATCAGCTGCTTGTGGATTTACTTCTGTCACAGCCTTAGGCTTGTTGCTTGTGGATTGTTGGTACATAACACCACCAAGCATGCAGATCAAGAGTCCCATTGTTCCAACAAGAGTCGAGTGCTTATCCCAGATAACTAGATTTATCACCACTGTCAATAGTTTGTTCACTATACCGAGAACAGTAAAGCCTGTTGCAGATATTGCTCTACGGCAAGAAAATCCAAAGAAAGAGATGGCTAAACCAAACAAACACGACAGAGCTACGGGTAACACCACTTGAAAACTGTACCAATCTGACTCATCCTGAATTTCATGCTTTATTTTCTTCAGTTCGCCCATTATAAGCAGCTCAATAGGAAAAAGCATCAAAGCCTCAAGATTGTTATATAGCACAAGACCCCACGTGGTTAAGCCAATTGTCATTACTACATGCTTGATATAAACAAAATCAATGGACATGCTCGCTAAGTATGCCAATGCCCAGCTATAAGCTGTAAGTGTGAACTGGTAATCAGTAGCGACATAGAGCACACTTCCAGCAAAAATTGTACCCAGTGACGCCCATGTTTTAATTGTTGGCCATGGTTGGTGCAAGTAGAGGGTCTCTCCTATTGCAACAAAAATGGGGACAGCTGATCTGAAGACAATAAATGTATCAACATTGGCATGGAGGAGAAGCTCGCTGTTTGTAAAAAGTGACAGGTAAAATATAATTGCAGCTGGCAGGAACCGCCACATCGTTACAAATTCAAGCTTATCATGTTCTATAACCTTGAGCCACCCGCATATGAGAACTCCAGCTGCACTTGTGAAATACTGCAGTGCAGTTAGTGCCCCTGGGTAAGGAAATTTCATGACGGCCCACTTGTTAATGATAGAGAGTAATGATGCTGACAGACAGTACCCAGCAGCTACTCCATAAATAGATGCTTGCTGAAGTAAGCCATCATACCAAGTTGATTGGAGACTGCGGGGTGGTGAAGAAGCATCTGAAGATTTCCTGGCATCTCCATCTTTAGGATTTCCCACATCATTTGACATTTATATCTACAATAGGAAAAATACATGTTTTTGGTATAGACATCTTTTACATTTTATGAAAAAGTAGAATACTCTCAAGCAAATAAACCTAAGTCTGCTACTTTTTATGAAAAAATTCATTCTGCCAAGGCATTCACTAAAACAATCATTTAGGTGATATGCATCAACAATTTCGACCCCATGTATGACTCCACTTTATCCATTCTAGTCTTTAGGCGCATTTCATTTTACATTAAACAATTTGTCATTGCAAATTAGGAGCTTTCTAAAACAATAGGTTCTTTGAATTTCACACATATCCTAACAGAGACTGAGAGACATACAATTCTTAACCAAAATAAAGAAGCTCCGCATGGACACTGATGATATCATCCATATGGATCCTTTATTCTGTTGTGTTTTATTCTAAGTTACACCCCGCGTTGATTCCGAGAAATTGTAGGCCTTTTGAGACAATTTCCTCCATGTAATTTTAAATCTACCTCTTTCTACATCACCTTCAATCATCATATTGTCATACAAACCTAATTTATTAAAATAATACTTGCTCCGTTTTATGTTGTTTGGCTTACTTCCCTTTTTAGTCTGTTTTAGAAAGATGTCTCTTTACATGTTAGCCAATTCTAACTTTCCACATGGCAGGTTTAAAGTCACAAGATTAAAGGGCATTTTGATACATTTTACATATCTTTAGTTTAAAATCACAAAATTCAAAAGTTCATTTACTTTCTTAAATTCCGTATCAAATCATTGAAACAGAGAGAGTAACAACTTTATACTACCCCCTCCGTCCACTTTTACTTGTCCACTGTACTAAAAATAAATTGTATTAAAAATATATGTCCATTTTCACTTGTCCACTTTAGAAAACAAGAAATAATTTATCCCTTAGTTCTTAATATACCCTAATTATTACCTATAGTCATTTCTCAATGCATTTCTCAAACCATTGAATTTATTATATTCAAAGGGTGATATAGTAAAATTATCATTCTATTTATTTCTCCTTAAGAGACGTGCCAAGGAAGAGAAGTAAAAATAGACAGAGGGAGTAGTTTTTTCAAAAAGAAAAAAGTTCAGTCCAGTTTTTCTTCTTCGATTTGAGATGTGGACAATATAAAAATTTATTTTTCCATGTCTCAACCTCCAATAGAAACTGCCCCGGGTGAGGAGGGGTGAGGGAGGTTTCCATGTACTATAAAGTGAAAACAACTTCTTTTTTCTATATATGGTAACCTAAATATACAAACCCCTGACCCTTTTCCTAGGAGTCAATAGTGGCCCTTAGTGACCCTCTGCACCTTCTCCCTGATAATATTCAAGGTATGAGTTTCTCTAATGCGAAGAAGTAAATTGGTCAGGCACAAAACCAAACGGACTAAACCTTCCGCACTCAGTCCAATGCTACTTCAATGAGGACCACTCTCCAATTCTAACCTAACTAGGAAATATTGGTGATTGACAGAAAATCCAATACATTCAATAGAGGTGTCCTCCGCAGTTACTTATCAAAGCATAACATAAAGAGCTGTATTCTGCCAAGCTTCTATTTATTATCGTGTAACTTGCCAGCACGATTGGTTGATGTTCTTTATATTTTAAACAAATTGGATATAAGAATGTCCACATTTGCTTTAGATCTATCAACATTACATACTGCATCAAACATAGTTGTACTAGATTTGCAAAAGTACTAATCGCTCCAGCTAGTTCAATCTCTCTAAAAACAGATAAGAAGCTGGAAAACATATCAAGTTACAATATCAATACTCACAGTGAAGCAGCGCAACTTACAACAACCGCCTAATGCTTCACAACACAGCTGAACCAGAAGAGCAATCCTCCCAAATCACTATAAGCCACTCGTTTCTTCAGAAGAAACTCTACGAAAAGAGGTAGCACATTTAGAAAAAGAACAGTAAAACAAGCAAGGAGTAGATACATATATGTTGTTGAAATTACAGTACATATGATTTAGAGCCACAATTGGTAGGCTCTCGATTAACATGGATACGAAATACAAAAGACGGTAGAAGAGACCAATGACGGTGGATTTGGACTGGTGCATTGTCGATTGGTCGTGCCAGTGTAAGAGCATTTTGCGTGGGTATAGCTCGAAAATTTGGGTTTAAGGAGGCAGAGAGGGACTCACCGTTAAAGATCACGAGACAGGAGGAAGCCGGTGGCCGCTAATGATCCCGGCGAAGTTGTCGGTGCCTCGAATACGCCGGAGAGTGAGAAATAGAGCACAATGGAAGTAAAAGGACGAATGGGTAATAAGGCAAAATGAAAGTAATTTAGTCGCTGTTTAAGCCCTTTGCTTGTTTTAAAATAGTCACAAAGAAATCCTCGAGTTATCACAAAAGAATACATAACCCCTCAAGTTTAATACATGTACTTTAGCTTCTTTCTTCTTTTTCTTTTATCAACAAACCATAATATAATACTACTATTATAAAAAATAAACATAAAAAATATTATCAAGTTAAGTTGGCTAAGGTCGAAATTTAGGAGTTTACTATTGAAAGTTTGTTTAAGAGATTCTCATACTTTGTATTATCTATCAAAACTTAAGTTAACTCAAAAGGCAACTAAGTTTCAATGATCCCATGCTTATATAACAAAAAAATTTCAAGAATTGAAAATTAAATTGACCACAATATTGGCATTGCCAACGGAAGCTGGTGACTTTATGTACTTTAATTTCGAAAGTATCAAACTCAAACTTACTGAAATTTAACCAATATTGCTCAAAGTTGCACCTTTTTTGATCAACTCAGATGGAGACGAAGAACTAAATTACCACATTTGAAGAATTGGCTCCACTCATCCATCATTTATACACAACTCTTGCCCAACAATAAATAAAAAATACAAGATGACAATAGAAACCACCATGATAGCCATGCAACAACTCAACAAGTAGAAGAATTGAGCCATAATCCTAACTCAAATCATTGGGAACAAATGTGTTCCTGTATTGTGGACTGCAATGAGCTGTTCATCGACTGAGAACTGTTAGGACTAAGTGAAGAGTTTGCAGAACAAGTATCATCTTCTATATCCATTGCATCCTCCTCATTTATGCCTCCAGCACATTGAGAACTTCTATACCTGGAAAACATGTAGGCAAGTGAGAATTTGGTCTTCTTCTGCTCTTTCAAGGAGACTCTGGGCTGACAACTACTAGTATCTTCAAGATATTCCCTGGAAGAATCAGTATCTGTTATTGATGCCTCCTCTCTCGGTGAACCTCCTGGAGGAATGCAACATATATTTCCATCCACTGAACTCTCTACAGGAAAACTTGTATCTCGTCTAGAGCCTTCCCGTAGCTTCAAAAGGGTGGTCTCTGCATCAGAAATGGAAAAATTTACAACCACATACTTGTTGGAAAAGTGGCTCATTTCCAAGCCATCATTTGAATAGTTACCAAGCCATAATTTGAATAGTTTCCAAGCCATC
>JAPFFP010000070.1:19719390-19735168 GCA_026153255.1 Solanum medicagineum
ATTTTAAGTTGATAATTATTATGATTGATAGTATTTTACATAATTTTCAAATAATCTATGTTACTCCTTCCATCCTAATTTATGCCATAGATTTTCTATAAAAAAAATTATGTCTCTTAAATAGGTAAGTTGTTAATTATTGTAATTTATAATATTTTTATGTTACTTATTCCAGGTTAAAGTTAAGTCATTCTTATTCCCTAAATTTTAAGTGGAAGAAAATTTTATTTGCTAAATAAGTTAGAATTCTCATTGCTTGTGGGGAAGACTAATCACCCTTATTTAATTGGCATAATGTGGATCCATCATATAATTTCACTTCACCTCCTTTTAATTTTCCTAATTCGTTTTTTTTCTTCTTCCCTTGTCTTTTGGCTTTTATTTTTCATCAAATTTAAACTAATTCTATTAAATATATAACATAATTCTTTAAGATAATTTTGAATAAACTTCAGGGGGTTCATCTATTTTTGAACTTATCACATAATTTTTTAAAATATTATATTAAAGTAATCTTATTTTAAATTCATCACACAAAAAGGCATTCAGTTTTGACTTAAAACATAAATTTCTCATGAACTTAAATATTTTGTACCAAAAATATGATACTATGCTCCAAAATAAGCTAACGATTTTATCCATTTCATATTAATAAGCTCTATTACTTGATACACTCTTTAAAAAAAAAATTTAGATACACATTTTACTAAAACTAATTTCATTAGTAATGTTTTGAAACTTTAGATTTGACTATTACTAATTTATGTATAGGACGAAAAAAAATTATCGATAAAATTACTTTGATTTGTAAAAATGGATGAATAAATTAAAATTTTTATTTTTAGTTTACAGGTCAAGTAAAATATAGTGCATAGAGTACATTTAGAATAATTTTGTAACATCTCTTAATATTTTGTTTCATAATATAAATACCATTGGTGTATACAATACTATTATATTTGTTTTCTTTAATTTAATTTCTTTATATAATTTTACCCACTATAATTAATATTAAAAAAATTGATGAGACTAATTTTTTCTTATTAATATGCTCATTTATATGGTAAGTTTCATAAAAACTTCTAGAAAATATATTTTTTATGTGATAAATTTTAAAAATAGATCATATTTACATAATAAAAATATAATTTGTTTTTGTGGATTAAATTATAAAGCTAGATGACTTTCATGTATCAAAGTAATAAGAAGAAAATATATTCGGAATAACTTTTTTAAGATAATTCTTAATATTTTATTTTATAGTAAAACATTTATTGGTGTATACAACATCAATATTTTTAGAAAAAATAGGAACAATATTATTGTAGGATGTAATTGCAAGATTTTTATAATTATTTTTCTAAAAATGTAAAGGACCTATCATTAACTGAGTCATAATATAAAAATATTCAGTTGTAATTAATTAAGATCAATACTTTTTAAAGCATTTTGAGTTTTGACTTTTTTAGTGACATATTTTTAAATTGTATTTCAAAAAATATTCAAATACTCAGATTAAATTTATTTAAGCACAATAATTTAGAAAATTACTTAAGTAGAGATCATATTAATAACAAATATAAAGTTGGTTCGCAAGTTATCAAATGAACATATAATAAGTAATGTAATTTTTTAAATTTAATGGTAAAAAAAAAGGCGTTACATTTCAATTTTATCCTTGAACTTTGTAAGAATGGTCAAATGTACTTCTACATGAATTTTATTTTAATAATGATTGTTAAAAAATTAAATCAAATTTTCACATTAGCTAAAAAAGAATATCTAAGCCGTTTATATTCCTTTTTCCTATAATACACACAATGAATATGATTGACATTGATAAAAATGACACATTATAAGATTAAACTGAAACTTTAATATGTGGTTGATTTCCTATGTTTGACTATGAAAATATGGAGTAATAATTAATTTCACTAATTATTAGATGTATTGAAAACATAAATTAGAAATGTATTTAATTTTTAAGATAAAGGACATATATGTCAAAAAAATATTTTATCATTTTGGTCAAATTTTTAGATCAAAAGGATTTTTCCATTTGGATTAGATCTAATGTAGATTTGAAACACTTAAAAACTATCTTAAAAGAAACGAGAAAAAGATTTAATGTTCAAATCTATCGACTAGATAGATTGTTCATGGAATTTCGTAAGTTATGTTTGGTGCCATTAATGAAGTGGCAAAAAATTAAGAGAATGTGTTTCAAGTGTATGGACCCATTATTATTTTCAGAGAAAATGGTCTGTTGGCCATTTTCACAACATAAAATTATTATTTCTCATCCAATTGCAAATGTGATGCTGATTTGACTCTACGTGTAAGAATAATATTTACATAATAAAATCAAAATCAAATGTGATATTATGATATGAAAAATAATTGCGATTAGCCATAACGCATGATTGCATATATGTGTGACAATATGGGCGCATCATTTTTCGTAAATGGTGTCACCAGTTTTCACTATGCTATTTATATTATTTAAATTATACTTACAAAATTATTTAACATATACTTACTAAATAATATTATCTGAAAATCTCCATTATACAAGCTTGAAAATAGTGGATGTTAATTTTTTGAATTTGAAAAATGGATTTTAAGTTAAGTGGGTGTTGTTGGAAATTTTTGAAAAGGTCTAGAATTAACTCCACGCGTAAACAAAGTATTTTAGCAACTTAGCTGGTTAGTTACGTGAACTTTCAATTTCCACCTTATAAATTATAACCTGTCCAAGTCTTTTTACAAAGGCTATACCGTAAATAAGGATTCTGAAATCGGCTATCTGTGCAATTCTTACCATGTTTGGGCCTGTTCAGATAGAAATCTAGAATCTGGACTCTTCTATTTAGAAGCCCAGTAGTTTGTAACCTATTTCCGTAATTAAGACCAGGGGCCCTGGTCCAGGGCCAAGCCCAATGATTCTCCTACACCCTAGCCCATTTTAAAGCTCTACATTTCAGAGATTCTATGTGGCATACTTTGGCACCACCTGTCATAAAAAGAAAATTTATTTCGTGGGTTTATTGATTAGTATACATTTGATGTTGATAAGATTGGGATCGTGATCTTCGTCTCTAATTCATTGGCTGGTAAGATTTATGAGATTAACCAGCTAGTTGGTTTGATTTGATTGTTTTTTTCTCTTGAAGAGGAGTTAGCTATCTATGCGAGTCACCTTCTTCTAGGCTCCATCGGGCAATGTGATTTTTTGTTTAATATATGTAGACCAATTATATTTGTGGTGGTTCGCAAGAATCCAATATGACCACTTAGGTATATGTGTTTGTTATTCAATGAAATAGTAGTTTCAATGATTACATAATTAAGTTATTCAAGATTAATTTTGAATACACATTAATTCGCTTAATTAATGTATATCACATGCATAAAGTGCTCTATTTCTAAAGCAAAAAAATAAAAAAATAAAAAAAAATCAACTATTGATTTATTGGTGCGGGTTTAATATTTATTCTAAAATATAAAATAATGACTTAACGTCTATTTCCTAAATTTCAGTATTACTCTTGATCCCAGGTAATATAGATTAGTGTCTCTATTGCAACACATTCTTTTCTCGATACAAACTAATATTAACCTATCTCATCAATCATCTCAATTTTAGATTTGATCTTTTATCATATAAAATATTCTTCCATCAATTTATCGTATGAATCTTTAGATAAATATTTTTTTTTAAAAAAAATTAAGCAATGTAGAAACTTGTGTCGCATTTTACTTTTATCACTATTTTTATTTTATAAACAATATGTAGATATAATCATATGAATATTTTTTTTGTCAAATAATTAAAAGTTAATTATAAATACTTTATGAATTTATTCATGAATAACATGTGCTAACAAATTAAAAATTATTAATACATAAAATCGAATTAAACGATGAATTCGAATGTGCGTCCTCGTAATAGCAAAAGAGGTGCCAAGTGTAAGATGGTGGACTATATTTTGGCCATGTAACCCGTGTCGGTCTTTATCAGCTTACTATTCACGCAATTCAGTGCCCAAAATCTCCGTTTCAATTCATAACATTGACTAGAACCTTCTTCCCTCTTATTTTTCTATCTCACCAACTTTTTGTTTTTTCTTAAAAAAAAACAAAAACTGATAACTCTACCTCTCTACAACCTGAACTCCCAGTTTCCCGTCCACAGTTAATATGGAATTGGATTTTTGTCAAGTTTTGAATTTAAATATAACCATCACAATTATATTTACAGTTAAATATATTTAATATTTTTCTTCTTTTTATATTACTTTAACTCATATTAATATAGCAATCTTAAGAATACTAAACTAGTTTTACTAATGACTTTTAAAACTTTTAATTTGAATATTATAATTTTAAATAAATAAATATTTAATATCAAAGATAATAAAACTCTTAATAATTTATTTTTTTAATATAAGAATTAAGCAAAAAATAATGTATATACTGTCTTTGTTCTATTTTTTGTGATACTTTTTTTGACATGTAATGTTACAGGATTAAATGGTAATTTCACAAATTTAATATAATTTTAATTTAAAATTAGAAAAGAAATTTTTTTTTCTTATTTTTTAAAATTTTATATCAGATAAAAGTAAGTTATTTCTTTTTGAAATGGAGAAAACATTTAGAAGCATTTTAATTAATTTCTTTTTTCCTAAACAGAAGTAAAATAGAGTACACTTAATTAGGTGAAATTCTCCATCCACCGCGTATTTCGGTCTCTGGTCACCATCCAGTTTATATTAAAACCCTTCCACCACCACCAACTCCACTGCTCTGTTTCACAAAACTCTGCAACTCTCACTCACATCCTCTCATTTCACGCACAAAAAAGAATCATGGGTATTTCCACTCTCTTTCCGTTTGTTTTTCCTTAACATGAATCTCTCTTTTTGATTATGAACTTCGATTAATCTTTCTTTGTTTCTTTCTTTTACACAGCCAAGGTTAAGATTGGAATTAACGGTAAGAATCTGGTTCAAAATCAAGTGAATTTTATCTACCTTTGTTTGGTACTATATTCAATCTTGTTTTATATGAAGGTTTTGGAAGAATTGGCCGATTGGTGGCGCGGGTTGCTCTCCAAAGAGATGATGTTGAGCTTGTTGCTGTTAACGACCCCTTCATCTCAGTTGATTACATGGTACTTACGACCTTCCCACAAGGAGAAAACTCCCTAAACGAGTTTTTTTGATGATTTTTTTGGTAGTTTAGTTGATGGGTTCGGTTTGTCGGTGTTGCAGACGTATATGTTTAAGTATGACAGTGTACACGGCCAGTGGAAGCACCATGAGCTTAAGGTTAAGGATGAGAAGACCCTTCTCTTTGGTGAGAGGGCTGTTACTGTTTTTGGCATTAGGTAAGGTTTATCTCTTTAACATATATACAAACTGGTTTACTATTTTGTTGGGTCGATTTGAGTTCCTGATTGTTAACTTTATTTGTATATCTGAAGGAACCCAGAGGAGATTCCATGGGGGCAGACTGGAGCTGATTATATTGTGGAGTCGACCGGTGTCTTCACCGATAAGGACAAAGCTGCTGCTCATTTGAAGGTTTGTGATTATAAAGGAATTGATCTCTGTTCTTAACTGATCTCCTTTGCTTTTGAATTATAAGGAGAAGTTCCACAAATTTGTGCATTGTGAGTGTGTGATCATCAAGTTTTTTGCTTTAATGTGCATGTGTACATAATTGCTCTTTATTGGTGGTGTTAATTGATGTGTATCTTTTATTGTATATACTGATAACATCATTACAAAATTTGCGTTAAGTGATGTTAATTGATGTTTGATGTTCATATTTTATGTGATGATCGGAGGATTTATACTTGAGTTTCGGTGAGCACACTAGTATATGCATATTTTAATGATATTGCTTTGTCCGTTTCAGTTTGTTTGTCCTACTTCCGTTTTTTTTTCTTTCCAGGAAACAGCCTCTCTACTTCTATGAGGTAGTGGTAAGGTCTGTGTACATTATAACCTCCTCAGACCCCACTTATAGGATTACACGGAGTATGTTGTTGATGTTGTTTTGTTGTCCTACTTCCTTTTTTAGTATCTTTCAAAGAGATCATGTATGTTTTTTTTGGGGGGCAACTAATTTAATTTCAAATTCAACCTTCTTACATCTTTGAGACCACAAGATTGACAGACATTTTGGTACCTTCTACGTATTTTTAATTAAGACCACGAAATTCAAGTCTTTCCTACTTCTTTAAACTTTGTGGCAAGTCAAAAGCGGACAAACATCAAAAGCGGATAAACAAATTTAAACAGAGGGAGAATAATTATTTATAAGTATTATTTTGCCAAGGACATTGATTTTCCGTAGAACGGTTTATCTCAAGTCAATGCGACTAAATCAATTTAAATTTGCAATACAATTGAATAAAGCAAATCTCTTTGTTGAGTTATTCTAACGACTCTACATCAAATTTGATATATTTATGTTTGTTTCTGTTAATGCTATGATAGTTGGTGGATTAATGGACTATTTTCTTTTCCGGAGCTAGCTGAGTTCTTATCAGCGATTCAAGGGAGCTAATATCTGCTCAATTTTTGTTAATCATCAGGGTGGTGCCAAGAAAGTTATCATTTCCGCCCCTAGCAAGGATGCTCCTATGTTTGTCGTTGGTGTCAATGAGAAGGAATACAAGCCAGAGCTCAACATTGTTTCAAACGCTAGCTGTACTACGAATTGCCTTGCTCCTTTGGCCAAGGTTCTCCTTTTCCACCCACTGGTTTCCGTCAAATTAACTATTGTGTCATTGCATATGTGGATGGGAGAATGAAACATCATCTCACAATTTCTCATGTCATTCTACAGGTTATAAATGACAGATTTGGAATCGTTGAGGGTCTCATGACTACTGTCCACTCCATCACCGGTAAGCGTTTCTCTTGCATCTGCTTTTAAATATAATGCTTTTAGCTTGCTCACTCGATTTGGCTACCACCATAACATTGCAGCCACTCAGAAGACTGTTGATGGGCCATCTGCCAAGGATTGGAGAGGTGGAAGAGCTGCTTCATTCAACATTATTCCCAGCAGTACTGGGGCTGCCAAGGCTGTTGGGAAAGTGCTACCATCATTGAATGGAAAGTTAACAGGAATGGCTTTCCGAGTCCCAACTGTTGATGTGTCTGTGGTTGATCTAACAGTGAGGTTGGAGAAAGAAGCTACCTATGATGAGATCAAGGCTGCCATTAAGTAAGCTTGCTTCTTTACATGATTTTCACAAGAAGTCATTTTCCTTTTTACCTAAATAAATCATATCAATAGTGTCTTGCAATCATTTGTGTGCTTTCACTTTTTCCTGGAGTTGCGTGTTTGCATGACACTGCTAACTTGAATTGTTATATATCTTTAAAAGGGAGGAGTCTGAAGGAAAATTGAAGGGAATTCTAGGTTACACTGAAGATGATGTGGTATCCACGGATTTTGTGGGAGACAATAGGTGAGTTTGGGATTTTGAAGTTTCATAAGCTCCACTGAAGGGATCCACTTTTATCTTGCTCTACTAATCAGAGACTGTATTTCTGAATGGAAATAATTTGCAGATCAAGCATATTTGATGCCAAGGCTGGAATTGCATTGAGCAAGAAATTTGTCAAGGTTGTTGCATGGTACGACAACGAATGGGGTTACAGGTAAAAATATGAAATACTTACTGTGCATCTTTCATCATCAGTTCAATTCTGAATGCTCTGCATGGCTGCACTGCCTATGAGTATTATATGATCTGGGCTTCCTGCTAATAGTAGTCCTTGATGGCATTGCAGCACACGAGTGGTGGACTTGATTATGCACATGGCATCAGTTCAGTAACGTGGCAGTTCACTGGGTGGTGGCGGAGTGTGCTGGTGCTGCTGATATGATCCTGTTCTTTGTTGTTAGATAAAACAGTTTAGAATAAAGTGTTCTCTCGGACCACTAATGTGTGGATGTTTGATGTGATTTAAGGGCTATAGTTTTGTTAGGTGTTCAACTGGATTGCCGACCTCTTCACATTCCCAGGATGAGTCTTTAATGACTGATCTATGTGTTTCTCTTGTTTTGTTCTGTTATCAATGTATAATAACGTTGAGCCTTGTTTAGCGCTCTTGCTTCCCCGGTTCTTTACTATCCTGCGGTGCTTAGCCAACAGGTCCCTAGTATAAGGTCAATAGATGAATTCCAACTCTGCTTGGGATTATCTGTTCTTTTTGGAATGTGTTCCTTGAATATATTCCCTTTCTTCCAGAAGTATAACGGAGTGTGTCATGCTGTGTTTTCAGTTTCTAATAAATGCAGTGAATGGGAGGAGTCAGGATTGCAGATTTCATGTGAATTTGGTTTGGCTGTTTTTTGTGATCACAAGAATGTCAATAGGTTGGATAACTTTTGGTTGAGAGCACAAGTGCTTTTAACAACCACAAGTTGGATGGATGATTTGGATGCCAAAAGACAACTGAATCAACTCTCTTCTTTTACCTTTTACATTCATGATACCATTAGTTATTATCACACATTCTGTCCAGGCTGTTGTGTTACTTTTTTGAATCCAACAGGCTGGAACTTTTTTTTTAGTTTTTTTGATTAAATTTGAATTTGCGTTTTACATTGAGGTATAACGCTTTCTAATAAAAGTGATTTTGTACGAAAGGAGATTCGAACTCGAAGGAGTACTTATTTGTTGGTAATAGGCTAAAAGACTTGCCAATGTTTGGAAGCCTTATGTTACCTAATGCTCTTTCCATTTGCCTGGTTTTCTTCCTTGTGTCGGTACTTAAATGCTCATACTGCGTATCAATTTGAATTTCGAATTTGAAATAGGAGAATGTGATGTTTTTTATCGAACCAGAAACAGTAGAAAAAGACATTAAATAAAATGTAGCAGGATCCATTTCAATTTCAAATTTGAAAGATGACAACATTTATTTTTCCTGTCTGACCACTACCTGATTTCAAGTAGCCCTTGTTATATAAAATTGGTTTACCAACCAAATGACTACCGGCGTCGTTCGAGTATATAATATTTCTTGGTCATACCCTCTTATGTTAATCGGTCAAATATCACAATCAATCTTAATGAAAAATTGTGATCATAATATTAAAAAAAGAGATTAAAATTAATTTTTTTCAATCGAGCTTTCACATTTACATAATCTTTTTCTAGTGAGTACCTGAACGGTAGGACCGTAGGTTTCTCTTTCCAAAAAATAAAATGAAATACTATTGTTAATTATTGGTCGCATTATTGTGAATTAACTATGAACAATTTCATACTGTATTTTAATTAAATGTGGACTAATAAGTCATTAAACTGTTCCATTTCAAATTTTATATACTTTCGATACCTCCGCCAAATCTTCTTCTTCTTCATTCTTCCCAATCATATAAATACTCTCTCTCTCTCTGAGCTGTTTCATCAATGCTCCAATTAACGCCAAAACCCTCAATACTATTAAACAATTGATATTTTCTGACCACAATTTTGAATGGTTCCTCACTGATGGCGTCATCGGCGTTCAAATCGACGACTCGGAGGACTACCTTAGGTGGAAGTTCCGCCGGAGACGATTACTCCTCCGGAAGCTCCGGTAGTAAAGCTCATCGCCGTTCTAGGAGTCTCAGCCGAGTTCCTCACGGGACGCGGCGCTATGAGGAGCCTGCACAGGCTGACCTAGGCTACAATGCTGCTCCGCCTGGGAAATTTGTTAATACAACTAGAGGATCGGGAGTTCCTGAAATCAGCCTTGATGATCTCGCTATAGAGTTCTTTTCTCAGGAGGAGGAGAGGGAAAATAGCGACCGTGGCCGGTCAGAGAGGCGTGCGTCAGGGATTGGGCACTGGGCGAGCGAAACGGCATCGTCGAGGAGGCGTGGTAGGTCGGTTTCGAGACAGGGTTCGAATACCTCTGCTGCTGATCGGAAAAGCGTCACTGCTGATCGTTCCCGAAGTAACCTAGCTAAATCAGATGCCATTTCGAGGAGGAGGTCGGTTTCTGCTGTTCGATATCAGATGAGTGATTCGGAGGTGAAACTTCTCTATCCTTTCCTTCTTTTTGTCTTTTCCAAAGCTTTTCTTAGGGAGTAGAACTGGAACATGTCTCTACAACTGCAGGAGTTGACTGGTTCAAGCAATTTCCGAGGACTGAGGTCGTGGATTACGGCAGAAAGTTAGTAAATAGTTGAGTTTTGTTTTGCTTTTTGGTGGGAGGGGCTTGGTGGTAGTCTAGAGTGCCATGCCTGTCATAATATCAGCCTTATTCATGTAGTCGATCATCTGTTGTGTTAATGTTTCAGTGGTCCGCGTTATGTTGTCAATGTTACTGTTCTTTGCATGTATGCTATGCACTGATTTCTGACTGTTGTCATTTTTCTTTACTGTTGTTTTTCCTTTCCATTACTACTTTGGTTTGCTTCACTTGAGCCGAGGGTCCTTTGGGAATAGCCTCTCTCTGTAAGGGATAGTGTAACGTCTGCATACATCTTACCCTTCCTAAACCTCACAATGTCACTAGGTATTTTGTTGTAACTTGACTACCAATCTTTACATAATAGAATCTTTGGGAATGAACATTTTAATGGACTTCACCAAGAGACTGCTAATCTTTACATGTTGGAATTGGACGTCAATTATATACGCGATTGCAGAGAGTTGTATTATTCTCCTATTGGATTGGAAGAGAATACAGGTGAAACTATATGTGGGTTATTACCAGTTTTTTGGTCTTATACTGCAAAACTATAACAAACTTTTTAGGCCTTAAAACTTTCACTAATTGATGATGTCCTCCTCAAATAATACCCGGAGCAAATTAAAAAAAATAAAAAATTTCAGTTCTTACTGTTCAACATTCGAGGACAAGCTGACTCTGACATAATTGATTCTCCGATGAATCTCACCTCGATTTAAGTGTCCTAGTTCTTTCTTTTCTTAAATGAACGTCGTTATCTCTGAACAGTGATGGAAAATACTATAATATGATATGGTAATTTCAGTACTGATTGAAAGTACACCAGAGTGAGATACAGCATATCGCACATCTACATGTTATATGGGTGTATATCCAGAAAGCGTTGGGTTTAAATATTGATTATCAATGAGTTCTTAAGATCACTGTCTAAAAAAGAAGAAATAAGAGAAAGCCAAAGGTATCAGCTAATAAATCCGCAGTGGAGGCCCTTTTTGATCAAGAATTTTCTTTATTGTATGACAGAGTGATGCAGATCATTATCGTAATTCCAACAGCCAAATTGACATCAAGAAGAGTCAGAGCAACAAACTTTGTGGCTTTCCGTCATCAGTGAAGCCAACAGCTGTAAATAATCCAAAATTAAGGTGGTCTTTTAGCCAAAAAGACATGTCGCTGTTACATGATGGCTACTCTGTAAGTCGACAATTGTTATATTCTTCTCTTTTGAGTTTTTGTGAACTTATTTGCTTAATGTATCATTTCTCACAAAAAATTGCTGTTTCTCTTGCCCTTTGTTCTTCTAATGTTCTGCTTTTTGTGTGTCACTACATGCTTTCTTGCAACGTAACTAATTTATGCACTTTCTTCATTCATGTTAGAGTCACTCTTCTGCCTTGACTGATGATGACTCTAAGGATGCTCTTACCTGTAAAAATGGCATCGAGAAAACCATTCAAGCAGTTTATGCACAGAAAAAGGTTTACTTTGTCTATCTGTCGAAGTAGCACTCACTGACTTTTTCTCGTGTCTTGTCAATTTTTTTTTTCTTTTCTGAAATATATTATTGTTCTTCAGGGTGAGTATCCAAATGGGGATGTGAATGGTGAACTCTACGAAGCAATGAGAAAAGAACTCAGGCATGCTGTTGAAGAAATCAAAACTGAACTTGAACAAGTGTGTGATTTATTTGTTCCATCAAATAAGAAAAATTACTTCCACACACAGTTTATGAGCTCGCTTACTATTGTTTACTAATGCAGACCATGGGGAAGAAAACTAGTGGCTCCAAGTCAGGTCATGTTGCCAGAAAGAGTTTTGGGACAAAACTGGAACAGGTAAGTTTTCTCTATGCTGTCGTTTTCCTATTTTTCGCACACGGGGTCAGTCTTCTTTGGCGATCACTATGTTATGTGGTCTTTCTTCCAGTCTAATGTTTTTGTCTCCTTTTGTGCACTGGTTCTGATTCTTCTTTGGCAATCATTACGATATGTGTTTTAAACCTCGGAAAATGAATGTCTCTTTAATATTAAAGTCAAAAGTGTATGCAATATCTGCTTAATGAAATTCTGCAGGAAGACCAAAGAGGCGGGGATCGGCGCATTGCCAAAGAGCTTTCTGATACAAAAAGCTCTGCTGCTGGGCAGAAACAACCACGTAGAAAGGTGTCTCCCTTTTTTTGGTTGAATGATCAATTTCGACTTTCTTGATTAGCTGTTATTCACCTCTACAGTAGTTACCTTTATGACTAGCATTTTACAAATTTCCAGAGAAGCAATGATAGAAGCAGGACATCAACACAACTGAATGAGGAGGCAGAGAAGTTTTTTGTGGATTTCATTGCAAATATAGAAGATACAGATTTTTCTTCATTTGATGAAGAAAGAAGTGATGCAAGTTCCACATTAGGAGGAATAGCTAAGCCAAGGGACAGTATTACTTATGGGGAAGCAGCTAATCAAAGTCCAGCAGGATCTAATTGCCATCCTGTTGGAACCGATGGGGTTATCTTCCCCTGGCTGCAGTGGGAGACAAGCAATGATGGTTCTTTCACTCCCATAAAAGAAGTACAAACTCCTGTTAGTAGGAAAATGGCAATATGTGATGTTAGTCAGGTAAAGTGATACTACTTTGTTTTCCCCCAAATAGAATTGACAATCAACTTGTTTCTGTTGTGACATCTAAAAAGTTAGGTGCTGCTTTTGTTATGATATACTAGCAAGTGCCTTTTGATTGGATAACATCCTCGAAGTTATTTATTTTCCAGATGATTGGATATTTTTTTAGGAATTACATAATTTTGTGAAGTGGTCAAACTAGGAGGTATGTTGGGTCCCTCGGTCTGGTGAGTAGGTACCTATCATCTTGCCTATTTGGAGATTTATCTTGCTTCCACTTCTTCATGGAGAAGAAGTTGGAAGTCTCTACATGCTAAAATGCTAGACAATAAACGGATTCCTTTATTTAACACAAATTGCTTGAAGTTGCTTTCCATGCCGTGCCATTTGTTTTGCGTTTACACGTTCACTTTAGTAGTGTGCTAGCCATATAATTTGTACTTCCCCAGTAGTAAAATTCATTCTCTTCCCAGACATCTATTGTAACTTGGCCCGAACTTTCCTTCTTGTAGGACCCCACGACCCCTCAGAATGATAATAATTATTCCATCAGCAGCCACGGGAGTTGGAGCCCAGCAATTCTGCAGAGTCAACAGAAGAATAGATCAATCTATACGATGGAAGATGGTGGAAACTTATCTGGAGAACTTGAAAGTTGCCAAAGTTCAGGATTTGATATGGCTGAATACAACAAGCTTAAACGAAGTGAAGAACTGTTGTTTGAAAGGTACAGAGAACGGAATAGAATTAGTTCAGGTGGTCTTTTACTTTGTGGTCATTTTCGCTAGTTACATTGTATTGCTGATGCTCATTTGCAACTAGTGAAGTACATAAAGTTATTTAGGAGTAGCAAAAATTGTCATGTTGGGGGTCCTGGAAGTTGGAAGTCACTTCATCTTGGATTTTGGTTTGTTATGGTTCGGTCATATTTCCCCTCGTAGTTATATTTTGTTCAAATTTCAGCTCTTGCCCTCACAGAGAGAGGCATGGACAAAGTAAAGGGATAAATTTGACCACACAGGGATAAATTAACTTTAAGATATATTTCTTGTTTTTTTTCCCCACGTATTCATTCATGCAAATTATTGAGATAATGCATACCTTTCTAGAGTAGTTAAGCTAATTTATACCTTCTAAAGTTGGTAGGCTTCAACTCTAGAGAAGAAAACTATCATATATGTATTTAGGAGTGTTCATAGTTTTGGATAAAATTGATCCAAACTGAAAAATTGAACCAAATCGATTTTATTTTGGTTTTGGTTTTAGTTTTAAAAATCGATAGTATTTGGTTTGAGTTTGGATTTGTTCGAAAAAATTGAAGAAATAATTGAACCGAACTGATAAATTATATTCATATATTTTATAATTATACATATATAATACATTCTTTATAAAAATAATTTTTATTTTTTAATCTAAAAGCTCAAAATGAGAACATCTATTTTATTAATTTCATATATATGAATGTCTATAACAATTTTTGTAGGGACTAGAAATGTCACTAACCTTTTCTTCTAGTCATTAACCTTTTCTTCTAGACAAAAATGGTGAATTTTGCAAACTTTTTCACAATAAATTTAGTGATTGAAAGTTTTATAATATCAGTCGTTCTAATTATTTTTTATTTTGAATAGATTGTTGTCACTTTTTCTCCATTTTAAATGTATGATTGCTTTTTTTTTTGAAATGTATGGTGAATAATCGAAGAACCGAAACTAAAATCGATAACAACCAAACCGATAAATATATATTATAATTGGTGTTGGTTTGGTTTTGAAAATTTAAAAATCGAATTAAGTTGGTTTTCGTTTTGACCAATAACCTACCCAAACTGACCCATGAACACCCCCACAGGGTATCTATAGCATCACTGATAACACCAAGTTTATAGCTGATTTAAGTCGCTAAGGTACTTGATATTCATAAATATATGTATTTACCAATGGAAATTCATTTTAAATGACCTCCAAATGTCAATCATTTTTTCACCAAGAACGATGTCTGGTTCTAATATGCCAATAAGCTAATATAACTTAGCTAGATATTTAAAATATCGCGCATGTAACAAACACTAAATATCTTTTTTGACGAGACCCCTACAACCCTTGGCTTGCAGTATGATCTGCCTCAAGGCACCAATGGGAGCTAAAACCATGAGAAGAACACCAAGTATGATGTATATATGCATTAAAAGAAAATGAAAACAAATAATGGTAGTCATTAAAAGCCACAGCGATTTACGCGATAATGACTCCTTTCCACATAGGTTTCTTGGATGGTTTTTCAAGAGTTAAAAGGAATTATATGTTAAGAAGTCCAATATCGATAGTGGATATGAACTTGAACAAGCGACCTCTCATGAGCTAGCTTTTGGGGTTGAATTAGACCCAGGTGCCATATATTGACATGGTGTCAGAGCCACATCCATCCAATTTATTGTTCACCAATGTTGGACTCCCATTTATAAGAGTTCACAGACCAATGAGGATTAGACGTGCCAGAGAGTGTTTAGACGCACATCATTATTGATCAATTTGGACTTGGACAAACCTCTTCGTATGAGCTAGTTTTTGCAGTTGAATTATGCTCAGATGAAATAGTTTACATTGCAGCATGAATTTCCAAGACAACATTGTGTCCAGCAAATGCAAAAGCAACATCCCCTAAAGCATTCAACAAACCAAATACTCTTCCTGTACTTGTTGAAGCCCATGGATTATAACCGGAGCTATTCCCTTGTGTACTGATGCTCCCCAACCTAAGGTTGAACAACTACACAATGAAAAACTAATAATTAGTCTTTTATCATTTAAAAGAATATAGCTAGACCAAACTATAGTGTACTTAATAATATTGATGCCACTCATACTGTTAGACCCCGTAACTTAATTTGGACCCGAAAGTCCTTAAGTGGTTCGTTTTAATAAAGTTTGGGACCGAAAGTAG
>JAPFFP010000070.1:19739433-19749531 GCA_026153255.1 Solanum medicagineum
AAAAGAATGCATTTTTGGTTCATCATAGTTGTATTTACCTGCTAATTGTGATGTCTGTGCAGTATGACCAAGACTATTATCCTGGAAGGAGAAAAAGGGGAAAGGATTACCAAGATGGAATGGTACAATAAATGTTGCATTTACAGTTGCTGATTTGAATTTTTTTTTACCGTTGTTAGGTTTATTTGGGCTATTGATGTTTTGTCATAACTTTTCCCCCTCTTCATTTGTTTGCAGTATGAACTCCCATTTTACTACCCAGGACAAGTAAGTTGCTTTTGTTTCCCTTTCTCTGATGATGAGAAGGTCAATGTGATTCTTATGGACTCCATTTTCATACATCTTGATGGATGAATAGGAGAAACTGAGCAGTAATTGAAGAGATTTCTAAGTGCACTAGCCATACTTGACGATAATGGTCTGAGAAGGATACTCCCTGATCAAAAAATTGTCTGAGCGTGATAATTTGATTCTTGTTTGTTCTTATTAAACCAAAATGTATAATGTCTTCAGATATCTTAGCATGCATCTTTTTCTTCTCATTTTTTTGTTTTTGTCTTTCTTTCTTGCTGTGTGTGGATGTGGGGTGGGGTGGGGACGGGGGCTTTTGGTTCCTGATGTTTACTCCCCCTAGCATGAAAATGAATCTGAAAACTCTGGCATAAACTCAAGTATTTTTGTTTTTGACGTTTATGCTACCTGTCAATAGAGGTAGCATTGCTAGGTGTTTTTAGTTGGTTTCTGTTATTATATCTTTTGAGTAGTTTCTCCCCAGTTGGTAGAAATAAACATGCATGCACTATTGAATAGGTTATTCACAAGATAGAAGAAAAACAGTAGAACATTGTTTTATTGTTTTAGCTCTCGCCACCCCTCCATTGTCAGAACCCCATGCCAGACCTTTTTATCAAAGTCGCACTGGATCTTTTGATATCTATACATGCACATTCATTTGCTGTCTAATATTTATTATTAGAGAAATTTGACATACATGTTTAATGTTTTTGTAATGTGTACACTTTAACTCTCTACTTCTATGAGGTAGTGGTAAGGTCTGCGTACATCCTACCCTCCCCAGACCCCACCCGTGGGATTTCACTGGGTATGTTGTTGCTGTTGTTTGTATACACTTTAAATTTATGTCTTACAAAAATCTGGGAAACTGTTAAATGAACATAAAAGTAAAACCTTAGCTAGGATTTGAGTTATCCACTTCATATTACTAGGACATAAAGCCACTTTCCTCCCATATCTCAACTTAGTTGGAACATATGTCAATTTATTAAATATTACATGAGTTTTGAAGAAATGCGGGCTTATAGGAAGTTCTTTTTGCAGATTTGTGCAGGTAAAGTGACAGCTATACACCTTTATCAAGGAGCATTTGTAGATATTGGAGGTGTTCATGATGGGTAAGGATGTTCATGTTATATGTATACCAAATTCTGGACATGTATTATAATTGTCTAACATCCATATAAAAAGTAGGAAGGTCCCCCAAATGAAACTGTATGTGGTTTGAGAAGCAAAGGTGGTATGAAAGCGTGGAAGCGTGTTCAAGGAGTTGAAGCTTGAAACTAATGTAAATTGTACAGATTTCAAGAACTCCATACAAATTTTGACTACATTTGTTTCTTCCCTTCCCATGGTGTAAAGTTGCTGGAAAAAAAAGTAGGATGGTGAGATTAAGGTTCTTTTGGAACTGAAATCCCATTACCATGAGTCTGTATTAGACGGATACAAGCTTTGAAAGATTATTTGCAGTCTAAGTTGTTAAAATCACCATTCATAAAATAAAGAAAAAAGCGGCATCCTTTGTCCAGGTTCATATGCTACTGGAGGATATCTGTCGGAGATTTTTGTCTGAAAAGACTGTAACTTTATATATATGTGTGTGCGCTTCTGGTGGTAGTAAAATCAAAAGGAGTTTAGAAAATCGAATCATTGTGCTGGGTATCAGTGATTATGCGTTTGGAAGTAGCTCAAGGGTGGTTGTTTTGTGCTTCATGGAGAAGTCATTTTGCATCTTAATGAAAACTGAGAGGGGCAAGTAGTTTTTTTCCTTTTTCTTTTGCATTTAGTGGATCGGTTGGAGGAGCTCAGAAACTGTGCTGACTTGGTAATAAATTAACCATGATTTTCAGTCGGGTGATAAAGAATCACTGCCTGTGAATCCTAACATTTCTTCATTGTGTTATGGAGTTTATTTAATTAATAAACTTTGCTGTTGAATTTGACTAGAATCAGAATTTTAAATAGGGTCTGAGGAATCTAACTACTTTGCTTTCTTGTTTCCAATGATTTTAATGAGGCAGCCATAGCCTAGCAGAATAGGATAATATCAACAAGTACATTAGATAGTGTAGACTTCAGATTCATGTGTTTGATGATTCCGTTGTCAATGCATTTCAGGTGGGTGCCAATAAAGCGAAATGACTGGTATTGGATCCGCCATCACATAAAAGTTGGTATGGATGTCATAGTTGAAATTCTGGTGAGTGATGCTTGATATTTTCTGAATTTCTGTTCATCAAAGAGCAGCATCTGAATTTCTAGCCAGTCTCATAATCATTTGACCAACAAGCTGGTCCTGATATGTAATATATCTACATTATTCTGCTGAGGACCATGCTGTATTATGCACTCATCATCAATGATCTTGTTACTTTTTGGCTTCTCAATGAACTTGGAATGAAGTGGATTATTTGGGTACCAAATTACAGATTTTGCTTATAGTCATATGTATTCAGAGGTTTTCAGGAATGTAGCTGATATCATGCTTTATTAGAAAAATCTGATACATTTAGGGTGCAGCAGCAGCCTTTTGCCTGGGATGGCATTCACATACACCAATATGCACACATGTATACGAGTTTAGGTTACAAGATATTTAGCTGCTGTCATTGTTCCAATCTTTTTTTGGTTCGTTTATACTTGTAACTTTTTTAATCAGTTATTTCTTTTAAGCACCTTTGTGAATTGAGATAATTTTCTGGAATCTGTGATAAAGTTTAATAGACAAAAAGGGGACATGTGTTTTTTTGTATACTTAAATGGCAAAATTTACTTACATGTATCTGTTAGTTTCATCTTTTCTTTCTGGTCACAGCTATATCACACATTTAAGGTGCTTGAGACAATCACTGTTATGTTGGATTGATGCCTTACAGGGTTTTTTTCATTCCTTTTCAGGCTAAACGTGATCCTTACAGGTTTCGGTTCCCTATTGAGATGCGCTTTGTTGATCCTAACATAGATCACCTAATGTATGTAGCTTCAGTGTATTTCTGATCTTTCGGAGACAATGCTTTCTCAAATTTCTTCAGTGTTCATACTATTATTGCAAAGGCACATTAATATTTTATTTTGGGTCTCTCTCTCTCTCTCTCACACACACACACGCGCGCGCACACACACACACTGAGTTGGTTCTACTTGTCTGACACACTAATAGAGACAAAAGTGAGAAAGTCACAAATCAGTCATTAAGTGTTTGTCTTTGTGTGTAATTCTTGTCAACACAGCCTTAATAGATTTGATTTCCGCCTATATTTCCTGTCATTGCAGTTTCAATAGATTTGATTTTCCACCTATATTTCATCGTGAAGAGGATACAAATCCAGATGAATTGCGTGTAAGTACCATCTTATTTTGGCCAACTATTCTATTTCCTTTTTAGTTCAGTATCTCTATTAAATTTAAGAACTCTTGTCGGAGTTTCCAACTTCTTGTCAACAATGTATGGAATCTTAAATTCCAAAGCTAGGGTCTTTGGATAACCCAATTTAACACCAAAATAAATGTATATTTGACACATTTAATTGATGAAACTTGATCTAATACATCTTATCACTCATCTCCAATGAACTGCGAACTTGTATTACAAGGCAACTTATTCAAGTCCGTGCAGACTTAGTGAGGAACAGACACAAATAGAGTGAAAATTTTTATATAGGTAGAGGATTGGAGCAATGGAGATACTTCGATAGAAAAGTAGGTTGCTTAGATTCTCGAAATGGTAGCTTTCAGTACCTTCTCTGCCTACTGAAATTTATGTGAATGATTGTGATAGCTCTTCTAATTCAATTCAGTCTGCTTACTTGTGTCACTGAAACAAAGTGATTCCATTCTGTATTTTAATACCTTGATTGCTAGGATTTTCTTAGTTTGTTCAGAAATTTATATAATTGTGTATGGGTAAGTGTGGGATCTAGAGAACTTCAAGTTTTAGAGAACCCCTAATTTAAGTGACTTATTGGGTATTTTAATGATGCTGGCTCAAATAGAAAAATTTATCATGCGTATGATTCATATATTCGACCCCAACTAGTTTGTGATGGAGCCATGGTAGGTTTAGACGATATTGTTCTTGTTGGTCTTTTATATGAATATTCTATTTTATGTTTCTTTTGTATCTACTCATTATATAGATATATTTAAATAAATTCTTTAAACTGTTGTTTTCAGAGAAAAAAAAAATACTATTTGATTACATATAAAGATTTGAAAAATTACTGGGAAGTATGACATTTGACTTTTTAGGTTCTTATCTATATGTAGCAGACTAGCAGGAGACAGTTAGAATGCTAAGTACTTAAGTTCCTGTATAGCATTCAAATGCTGCAACAGAATAATTACAAATCTGAAAGCCTGAAACTTCATCTGACTTTCAATAAAGTGCGCACCAATATAAGTATTAGTGTTTAGAATCAGTCTTCACTGCTCAGACTCATCAGTGCTTCCATCTGTAAAAAAATATTTAAAAAGGTTCTCTTGTAAGTGTAAAGTAATATGAAATATTTATTTCAAGTTTGAGCCTGAAATTTTTGTTGGAATAGATGTCTAATTTTTTGGTGTGTTGGATTAAAGTCCCACATTGGTTGGGAGACAGACAAGTGGTTTTGCTTATATGGACTTGGGCAATCCTCCTCTTATGAGCAAACTTTTGGGGTTGAGTTAGGGCGCAGATGTTTGTGTCCCATATTGGTTGGGGAATAGACTTGTGGTTTGCTTATATAGACTTGCATAATCCTCCATCCATGAGCTAGTTTTTGGGGTTGAGTTAGGCTCAAGTGCCATATCTTTTCATGGTGTAAACACAAGACACTCCCAAGGTTCCAGGTAGAGCTAATATTTATTAATTCCTAACAAGTGGCTATTGGGATCTTGTGTGATCTATTAGAGAAATTTCAGGTCTCTTAGAGTTTGACGGAACTGCAAGTTTAGTCGAGCTTACAGGCCAGTGTACTGTTTTTTAGCAAGTCATACGGACCAATGTACTAATGAGATCAATTTCTTTTCTGCCCTACTTTAAAGAAGTTGCTTATATATGTTTGGAGAGATTGACCCCAGTATTTGTAGAGTTGTATGTTCTAAGATGCATTTACCCTGTACAAGTGATATAAAAAAGAGTCTTGTACATGGTTACTTTGTCTTTCTGTGCCACTTCAATTTCTGACGTTGCATAAAGCTGTTTGGAGTTTCATGGTATGAGTTAGTTTGTGGACATCTTTCTCGTCTTCTTTGTTATTGGCCTCATCTTTAACCCAATGCTTACAGCATCCTTATGCATATGATCTCTTGAATCTCCATCATCTATAGGGATTTGACCTTTTTAATGGTCCTATCATATGATACATACTTTGGTTCATATTCCATAGGATGTTGGATTCACTTTATCTTCTATATTATTGTTTTGCTGTCTGACTCACTTCCCTTCATAGCGTGACTGTGGAAGACAACCTCTTCTTAGAAAAGACCCTGGAATCAAAGTCGAAGAAGAACCACTACTATCAAATCACCCTTATGTGGACAAGGTATTCCTCTTTATTTTAAGCATTTATACAGGTTTACATACTTGAGCTTATTTCTGCACATGAGTTTTTCAAACTAGGAAGTTTGAATAGCCATTGTTATAACACCCATCATAGCCAAATAATTCTGGAGCTTCTTTTTCTTCACTTTATCTTAATGAATTAAATCTGTTCTTTCAAGTTGTTATGTGGTGTGTCAATGTGCATAGAAATGGGTCAAGCTAAGATTAATATTAGCCCATTATGCTGAACTTAACTGACCCATGTTTTCAATTTTTTTAACTGATATCCTGGAGCTTTATTTCTTCCCAATATGCATAGTTACAGCACCTTTTTGGCCATCTCAGCTAACAAATCATGATTAATAATTCTGTCTTATTCTGCAGTTATGGCAGATTCATAATGCTGAACAAATGATTTTGGATGACATTGAAGCAAATCCTGATAAATATGAAGGCAGAAACTTGAAAGAGTTGGCTGACGAGGAAGACTTTGATGAAGAAAATAGCATCGAGTACTCCAAAGCTTATTATAAGAAAGCGTTGCTTACCAAGATGATTACGGTTAGCAGCTTATCAAGTCATTTTTCTTTTCTTTCGTGCATCTATCTAACAAGATTTTACTTTTGGCAGAAAGTCAGCGTAAGAGAGCTTGACTTGGAAGCTGCACTTGCTGAGCGTCAGGTTTGAGATAATATTGATTACTTTATTGTGACTACGGCCATATATCATTGTTATCATGTTTAAGGTTAAATTGATCGATTTTTCGATTGAAATCGGGTCCTTATGAATCTAGCCTTTGACAAAAACTAGAAATTCAGAAGCACATGTCAAATTTGTTTAGCCAAAAAATTAAAAGATAGAAGAGAGACTCTTCATGTGATACGTGCTACAATTTGGAATCTTATCAGAACACGTTAAATAAAGTTTTAAGATCCCAATCTAATTTTGACTGTGACCTTGGGAAGAGAACTTTGGGATTGGAAAATTCATTACGGGTATAGACGTGTTCTTATTTAAAGTCAGCATCTTCGATGGCAAGGCGGACAACTGAGTTATCTAATTCAATAACAAAAACGTCAGCTTTTTGTTATGTAAAGTTCAAAAATGATTATTATGGGATAAATATTGAGAAAAATTAACAATCATTAGTTACTTTGGTAAAAATACAATAAAGATTCAATTCTGCTTAAAGTTGAGGTTGAAAAGAGTCTTCATTTACTGAACTTATCAAAGAAAATTTCCTTACTGATTTGATATGAGCAACAGATATACATGAGAAGTGCAAACTCATTCTGTATTCTTTCTGCACCTACCTCCTTTTCTTACTAAACTGGTTATTTAAGAAATCCACAGCAAGAACTATATCAAGTGAATTAGTGGCAACTCATTTGAAAATTCTGCTTAATGGTTACTTCAGCCATGTAAAAGGTTTTTTGTATCTTGAGATTTCCTCTCAAAGGTATTTAATTGATAAAACATGTCCTCTTTGTGGCTTTTCCTTGTAACTGTAATGCAGCACCATAATAAACTGAGAATGGAAGCACAAGAACGAGGAGAGGTGTACAAAATTCCCAAGCTGAGACGAAACATTGAGATGGATGAATACGATTTTATCCATTGGCGTCGGTCCCTTGAGGAAAGAGAGGCCCTGTTAAGAGATATAAGCTGGTATTCACCCTGGCCTTTCTCCCTCATCCTAACAGTGCCTGAAAAACCTTTCCTCTATAACCCCCACCAAAAGGAAAAGAAGAAAAATTATTTGTTTATTAGACAATTGACATTCATATGTAGTACTAATTTCTCAACTGAAAGACCTGCACACCTTCTGTTTTTGTTCTAAACCTGAATTACCTTAACATGTCTAACTTGAGGGGTTTTGTCTGCATCCCGTTAATTTACAGAGCTTATCAGCGTCGCTAAAGATTCAGAGATTGGATTTAGATATAAGACAGGAGACTTAGTGATGTTTGATGCTTTTAATATCTCGAGTATTCTTCTGATTTGTTCATGAATATCCAGTCCTCTGGAAGTCAGCCACTTCTAGTTTTGCTTGTGTCTAGTTTATCGAAAAAGACACATCATATAACATTGGAACAAATGGGTCCTGATGGAATGGAATGGACGTTGGCTTCATGTAACTGAATCTAACTACTTTGTGATTGAGGAATAGTTTTTCATTGTAGTTTGTCAGTAAGTTAATATGCCATGGTGTATGCAATGTGCAAGTCACATTGTACAGACACGGGGGGTCAGTCTATACAAAGTAATGACTTTCAATACATACAACTATACAAGTCTGAGTGGTCGTATAAGAAAATGTCTAGTTAACAGAGACTGCAATAACCAGGGATTGGATGACTTAAGAGTTTTCCTTTTACTTGATTGTTATCACAAGAAGTACAATATTCTAAAGTGTTATTGCTTACAATCTTAGGTGTTTTCATGGTAAGTACCTTGAAACTTTTATTTAAGTCCAGATATAACCTACCTGAGGAAAAGATAGAAGAGAGTAGAAACAGTTTACTAGAATTGCATGTATATTAATCATACAATTGATGCCTCATCAAAGACTTTAAAGCATTTGATGTTAATTTGCAGTTCTCTTTTTTCAAAAATTGAAGTTCTCCTATAATGAGAATATACGACTACCTCATCTATTGTGCTTGATGTCAGTATTCCATACCTTCATATGTCTAAAGCTCTTTTCTGCTGTTTCTCTTGTTTTTACTAGTGAAGTCATTTACATCCAAGTGGCACAGATAAATTTCATGTTCAGCATTATTAAGCTCTCTGAACTCGGACCGACATGTCTCTTTTGTTCTTTCATCTGCTTTAAAACAATGCCTGTAATTCTATGTTAGTATCATTTGAAGAGACGACTTATTCCATCCCACTTTGTGTCTCTGGATGTGAACTTAGTTATTCTGATTTTGCACTTTTTTGATGCTCTTGTAGTCGCCAAGCCCTTGGGCTCCCACTGGAAGAGCCTGGTCGGTATGTGGATCCAAGTGCTTTTGGAAAGGATGAGTATGATCCTGAAAATCCCTTGTATAGATATGACTACTGGGGCGAGCCAAAGAACTCAGAGAAGAGCAAGCAGGAGCGAATGACAGATGCTCACAATAAATCTATTGTTGGCAAAGGTACTGTTTGGTATGAGTTGTCATATGAAGATGCCATCAAGGAGCGGATGCAGATGGAAGCCCAAGGATTTGTGCGGCAGTTGTATGATGAAGATTCTGAAAGCGATGAAGTGAGTACAGATGACGAAGACGACGAGGATGACTTTGATTACAGCATCCTAGGGGACCCAAGTGAAAATATAACCAACCAGCCTTATGTCAATGGGACTGAATCGTCTCAGCTATCGGATGAAGGAATGTTTGAAGATTAGTTGACAAATAAGAAACTCATTTGATTAGCAAAAATACCACATTGGTAGTTTGTACAGCTAGGTACATTAAACGAATGCAATATTCGTAGAGTTTTTCTTTATATGCTAAAGGGGGGGTTTGATTTTGTTTCATCCTGAGAAATGTATTTGTCCTGTGCCTTGGTAGAATAGAAACAATTTTGTATTCACTTACAGCCGGTTGGCATTGTTGTCTTCATATTTCTGGTTCCTAAAAGTAATGAGTGGACTGTGGAGTTCCATATTATTAAGAAAGTTATTGTTGCATTTTCTTGATGGATTATTATCTTGTAACTAGCTTCTTGTCTACAGTTAAAGCCAGTTAGATAATGTGTGTAATACAGCTACTTGGCTGATGCTTGAAGAGTTAGCTCAGTTGGACCAAAAGTGTTCCAACCTTTATAAACGTACATCTAGATATTATATGTTTAATATAATCAGTCATTTTTTGCCCGCAGACCTAGCTCAAGTGGCGAAGGTGAAGGATTTGTAGTTGAGGTCATAGGTCGAAGCCTGATATTTAACTGAAGAAGGATAAAAGGGCGAACTCATTATTCACCGAGTTTAGAAAACTATGGTTGGTCCAAAAGGCGGACCATAGATGAATTTCTCGGTTATAAAAAAAATAAAAATAATAATTAGTCATTTTCCTTTCTAACATATTTTCGCTTTCTCTTGTTGATGGCAAATGTTTTTTTTTGGGTAAATGTTGATGGCAAATGTTACTAACGTTTGAAGCAATTCAAGTGGTGGGGTAAGTTAGCGCTACTAATACCACTAAGAGAGAGACAGTTGGCGGAGTGAGATTCTTTCTATCCTTAATTAAAAATCTTGTGTTCGAGTTTTGAGAATGAAATTTTTTTTAACTGAG
>JAPFFP010000070.1:19751939-19784926 GCA_026153255.1 Solanum medicagineum
GGCGGAGTGAGATTCTTTCTATCCTTAATTAAAAATCTTGTGTTCGAGTTTTGAGAATGAAATTTTTTTTAACTGAGAATGTTTTTCTATCTAATCAACCTACGAGTAATAAATACTGAATGATAATATTAGAAAGGGGTTTACACTACCAATCGTTATATTTATACTAGTATATATACCCCCGTGATGCGCAGATAATAGTTCTATTCTTATTAATATAAAGCAAATCTATTTTATTGTTCACATCTTTTTAATTAAAATTTATAGACAATAATAAGTGTATCATCTACTTATTTCATTATATTTTAAAAATATTATTTTTGCATACCGGGTCTTCGTATATTCTTTCAATAAGTAAAATGTTGAGTTTAAATTTAAGTTACTTAATGTTAAATTGAAATCTTATTTTATAAAGTAAAATTTATAGACAAGCATATGTCTATCATCTATTATTTATTTTACTAATTTATTTTTTCTTTTAATTAAAGATTATTTTATTTTGTTCTAATTTTTCTTTGATTAAAGTTTACTGTTGACATTATTTCTTCCAACTTTTTTGTTCTACTAATTTCTGTCTTATTTTATTTTGGCAATTTTTGTGTCTTTAATTAAAGTTATTTTATTTGATTTTATTTATTTATTATACACACACTAAGAAAATAAATTCTATTTATTTTTTTAAAAAAAAATCATTTTGTCTTTTTTGTAAAGAAAAAAAATGATCATATTTAATTTCTTTCATAATCAATGCTTTAGTTTCTTTTACTTTCTTACTTTTATCTCATAAATAATGTTACTTAAGGAATCTTAATATCTCAGTTGGTTGGTTACCTGAACTCCCACCTTGTCGGTGAGGGTTCGATTCTCTATATTGTAATCTCTTCCCCATTTCCCCTTCCCCTACCCCCAATTTATATATAATAATAATAATAATAATAATAATAATAATAATAATAATAATAATAATAATAATGTTATTTTCAAAAGTCTAATGTATTTTTTATTTAACTATTTTTAATCTCTTAATTAAAATATTTTATTATCATATTTATTAATTTTGTTATCCTAAAATTGCCAAGTAATTTTTCAATAGCTTGTCACTTGACCTAACCACATTGCAGACTACTCTCCTTTATTGTATATACAGATATTAAATCATGAAATATCTTTTAGTGAAATTTTGCTATTTTATATATCCTTTAAAATAGATCTCATATTAGACAAAATAGTTTTCTTCATTCTTTAAAATTAGATCTCATACTACACAAAATATTATCTAGTTATTTTCCTTATATTTAGGATTTTAAAAATCCACCAATTAACCATACATGAGATTCTCCAAATTATGCATATCAACTAAAACTATTGAGTTCTTCATTTTTACTACCCCACCTCAATTTTGTAAAATATAAGAAATTAGTTTGTGTTGATTTAATTAATTATAGGTCCATAAATGGGCACCGTTATTGTTTTTTCAATTAATATTACAATTTAAACTATGAGAAAAATACTGACCAACCAATTCTTATACTCCCACCATTTTAAATTAGGTGAATTATTGGATACCGTTTAAAAATAATTTTTTTTAATTATTCTTAAATTACTTTTTAAAATGACTAAACACTGATTATGATAATTACTTTCAATACTAACTATTGACTAAAGTTTCTTGACCTCATCATATAGAAAATTCAAATGAAAGGTATAAGTGGAACAAAATCTAAAAATATTTTTGAAGATTGAATAATTAAATTAATTTAAACTATGACTCATATAATATCTCACAATTACTTATTTTGAAATGAAAGACTAATTTAAGTAGGAAAGAAGAATTAAGATATCTTGGTCAAAGAAGAATGTAAAATATCGTTATTAAAATGAATTGATATGTTACCTTACATAGATTATTTCCTCTGTTTGATTATATATGATTTTGTGATACGAAGAGTAAATTAAGTGTGGAGATGTTTCATAAATTTAGAACTTCAAAAAAAAAAAAAGTGAAATGTTCTTTTTCCTTTAAACAAAATGACAGAAAGACTTCTATATTCATTTTTTTTCCTACCATTACTATCAAATGGAATTAATTTGAAAAAATATATTGCTTTACTATAAAATATATTTTAAACGAATTAAAAGGTTGATTACTATTTTGTGCAAAATGATTGAAATAGAAAAATGACATATTTATAAAATTAATCATGCGCAATGAAACATTTAAGAAAGAAATAAAATGACATTAAGAATTTCAGCATTTTCGTACAATGAGCAAAATAAAATAATTTGTTTTTGATTATTAAAATTTATCATATGTAAAATTTTTTACAATGTTTATGCAATACATGTAAACGAGTAAACACTTATGCAGAGTTGAACGATTTTTTTCACAGAAAAAATTATTCTTATGATACTTTTATAGAGTAAATCATCAAGTATTAAAATAATTTTTTTTTTATAAAAAAAAAGTCACTAGAGTTGATCAAATTTTTAAATATGATCACTAAAAAATTTTCATTTCAAAATAAGTGCATCTTATTTTCTTATAAATAAGTGCATCTTTTAAATATAGTTTTAAAAATATGTATTTTTTTTTATTTTCTACTGATGTTTGCATTCTGCAAGGTTCATTCGGGGATGCATTTCCAATAGAATTTTTTTCATACCCAGGACTCAAACTCGATACTTCTGATTAAGGATGACGCAGTCTACCTAAATTAATCAATTTATCCGGTCTTGAATAAGTTTGGGGTCAACCAAATACTGTGTATCCATTAGTATTTTGTTATTCAAGGTTTTAACATTACGCGTACTGATTAATCATTCATTAAGATTCTGTAAATAATTATAACGTAATTAATTAACAAAACCCAAAATTAGCTTAGTTGGAAACAGAACATCTTCCCTTGATTTCATCGGAGAATTTGCAAGTAAACAACACCCGTTGATCTCATCTCCCTTAAATGGCTTCTCTCGCCCTCAATTCCGTCGCCGCCGTCGAACTCCTCCGCCGTTCGCTGCCAACTGTCGCATCTCCGCCTTCTCTCTTCTCCGTCGGTTTTCTCGAAATGCCGATGGTCCTGTTCCTCTTCTGGCGCTTTTTAAGGTATATCACTTTAGAATCCCTCCTTTTTATCATCCGCTGCTACATTTATATTCTGTATGTGCTGAGGGATAACGCGATAGTTGTATGATCAGGTGTAAGAGCTCAAGTGGCGACTAGTGAGCACGGTGAAGTTGATGGTGCGGTGAATGTAAAAGGTTCCGTTGTGGTTATTACAGGAGTTTCTAGAGAAGTTGGTGGAGCGCTGTTGCTTTGCCTTTGGAAAAAGCTGGTTGTAAGTATACTTTGTCTTTATCTACTTAAAATAGCCTTGTGATTATCATTGCTATCGATTAGATAATTTGACTGTTTGGCCTTCAATTCCTGAGTAAATTTTTCAATTTTGATAGCTTCGGACTTTTTACAACCAAACTGAAAAGGAAATTTATATTGCCAGGATGATAAGGTTTCTTTAATATGTCACAGATTTGTAATAAGATGGTGTACTGGGAAACTCTGTGATTTTCTTGTTCAACAGCATCAACTTTTATAAATAGAAATATTAAAGATCAGATTCAATTTTAAGATACAGTGGTGGTTGCTTAATTTGTGTGTTTTGGGGCAATAGCTCAAAAAGAAAGTATTTGATGTATCTATTTTTGTTTTTGTGCCCCCAAATTTGTTTTTGGCAGTGTATGATGTAATGTGGAGTGCAACTCAAATAATTCGTCATGGTTACTGTTAACCCTTTGCTTGAATATCCTTTTTCCTGTCTGTCTATTCCCTTGCTTTCACCTTTCAGTGAGACATTTTAACCCAGGCCCAAGCCAAGTTCCCAATTCTGACTCATTATTCATCTTTAAAGGTGGTGCAGGATGCTCTGAGTTTCAATTTCTGTAGAACCTTGAATAATGCTTTAGGCCTGAGTTTAGGTTACGTTATATGTTCTCTTTAAAGAATATATTGTAAATCAAAATTAATGTTACGTCATTTGTATATCTGAGAAATCACTCACATACTCTTCTAATCCACTTGATATTTTGTTGTTAGGTCCTAGTGAATTGTGCGAGATCTTCAAAGGAGGCAGAAGAAGTTTCCAAAGAGGTGTGTCTTTTTCAGTAAAGATCTGGTGTGACTTGTTACTTTACTGATCCCTCCAATTCCATGTGATATATTTCCTTTTTGTGGTTGAAAGTTGAGACCACGGAACTGTATTTCTGACTTAAGAGTGATGTTTCGAAGAGTATTCCAGAATTTCTTTCACCATTCTGAATGCTGAATGTTTCATATTGAGGGTTATCATTTCTTGTTTACTTATTTGGTTCTTTTGGGGAAAATACGAGTTGAGAGACCACATAGTAAGCAAATTTCATCTGCTACAGCAACACAAAAATCAATTTTATAAGTTGGATCTCTGCCATGCCCAGTGGAAAGGGATGCTAGCTGGCTCAGCGAAGTTGTAGCCAAAAAAGAGAAGATCCAGAGTGATTCCACACCTATCCTATCAAGGGCCTAATGGAATGCTCAAGTATAGATTCCCTGTGCTCATATAAATGTCAGGGCTAGCCAGCCCATAGATCTAAAAGGATCCAGCCATAGACTTGACCGGATATCGTTTGTCCACAAACAAAACAAAAAACAAAATTAGTCTTTAGTAGTAGTTCATGAGACCTCAAATTCCCATATTCTAGCATGCATTATCCCAACTAGTCCCACAATCAAAAACAAGATGAGACATGATTAGCACCTTGATACATGCCTATTCGGCTGAGCAAACCTTTATTTTTTTTTATAGTCGTGCTGTGCGTACCAGCTTGCGTACACCTCGACTAATTTCATGCTCCCACCAACAATAGGTACTATGTAACTTTATCCATCGAGGATAAAACAAATGAGAAGAAATCATCGTCTCTGCTGGGATTTGAACCTACGACCTCATGGTTCACACTCATTTATGATTATGACATATTAAATACATAAGTCATTCCCTTGTATCTTGGCTCATTTGATTAATGAATATACTATAGCAAGTGAAGTGAACATCATTTGAATTAAAAGCATCGAAACATAATCTAAACACAAACAGAAATTTATTCGTGAAGACATGCGAATAACCATAACCTAAAATAATAATATAGTTAGAGGGTGTTTGGATAAGCTTATTTTTAGGTGTTTTTAGCTTTTAATCACGTTTTAATTTTTAGAGGTGCTTGGCAAAGACACAATGTGTTTTTAAGTACCTTACTTTAGGCTTAAAAAATAGAAAAAAAATGCTAAAAGCAAAAGTAGGTATATATCTACTTTTGGCTTTTGACGTTTAGCTTATAAGTCACTTAAAAAAAGCTTATCCATACACCCCCTTAATCTATGGAGCCTCGATGACACAACGAATGGATAACATAGTTATGTTAGCCTGCACTATGTAAAAGAATAAGAATACTACAACTAACTCGCGATCCTCAAGTGGGCTCATTAAAATATAGAATGTACAGGCACCCAAGCGTGTCACCTAGTGGTCAATAAAATGGGTGAGAACCATATGGTCTCAAGTTCAAATCTTAGTAGAGTCAAGTGATTTCTTCCAATATGTCCTATCATTGGTGGATAGGAGGTGGAAGGTATACTATAGAAATAGTCAAGGTGCTCGCAAGTTGGCCTCGACATCAGGGTTATAAAAAAAAACAAGGTAGAGAATGTGCGGAATTCTAGCTTGCACGTGAGCCACGTTACTAACCAATACCTGGCCCTGACATCATGAACATAATGCTGCTCGAGTATTGGAATACTCACTATATGTCATGGACAAAGAAACTCTTGGTAAGAAAGAGTTATGCATAATAAAAATATCGAGTGCAAGAGAAAATAAATCAGTTGTGTGAATCAATTTAACATACGTGTAAATACTTGAATCCTCAAGCATTTAAGTAATCATAAGTCTTTCGGGGCAAGACCCTTCAAGGCGGCCCAATGGTTTGGGCCTGGAACTTCTACGTTGGAGGTCTCAAGTTCGAAACCTTTTGCTAACGAAAGCACAGGGTTTACCTTCTAAGTCGAGCTTGTTGCACCGGACTTGCCTAAAGCGGGTTAACTCTCCTATGTGGTTTGCAAGCTATTACGTAGAAACGGGGGGTTTACCCTGTGTGCACCATGGTATAGCAGCTGCGGGTTTTCTTGTCATCATGAAAAAAAAACTTTCGAGGCAAGACTAGAATTGATCAATTTATAAACAATAGAACAATACACATTCTTCCACGCAAGCTATTACATAGAAGCGGGGGGTTTACCCCGTGCGCATCATAGTGTAGCGGCTGTGGGTTTTTCTTGTCATCACAAAAGAAATCTTTTCAAGGCAAGACTAGAATTGATTGATTTTAGAAACAATAGAACAATACACATTCTTCTACATGTGATAAAATGCCACACTAATATAGCAAAGTCTTTCCATATTTATTCGAATGAATTATTACAATCATTAAAGTGTGACAAACGTTATTATAATTCGTAGTCTCAATGTCCTCAATGTAAGAGTCTTGTAGCAATTGGTGATGTAATGAGTTGAGATACCATCCTCGAAGCGTGATGTACTCTCTTCTATGGATAGACTATATGAAATCAATGATGTAATGCATCAGGATATCATCCTAGAAGTCTAACGTACTCTCCTCATCAGATAGGCTATATGCAATGCATCGAGGATCCAAGAAGTTCGATCTACTCCCTGACCTGATAGGCAAAAGCACATTATTATTTTTTTCAAAATCATGGGTTGTAGCTGAAACTCATTTTCTGTAATGCATTAAGATCCAAGAAGTTACTCTCCCGGCTGGATGATAATGCATATTTGTGATTATCTTTTCCATTTTTTGCATGACAGTTAGCCAAATATCCTTTCTTAATTAAGTAGCAAATTTCATATCTTCAATGAATATCAAGAGAAACGACTACAATGCTATAATCAGAAATATGCCAAGAATCATATCAATACAAACACGTCATGTACATTTGTAGATAGAATCATGCGCCACACATAGTGCAAAAATTGCATAAAGTACATAGACGCTTTTATATAACTCAAGACTTAACCATGTTGGTGCATTTATCAGTAGTTAGGCGCAAGTCCCAAAATTTCAAGAGAAGAGAAAAAGCATACTCTTCCAGTGGAGATTGATTCTTGTGTTTTAACTCTAATCCATTCATTAAATGTCTTATGGAGTGTAGTTGCTTTATTATAAATCCAAAGCAACACAATCCATATCCATCCATCAATATTCATCATCTCTTCTCTGAAAATTACAATTTTCGTGATCCATTTCTAGGGTTCCTTCAATAACTCATTCCAATTTTAAGTACTAGTCAAATCATCCTCTTAACCCATACTTATACCCAATATCTATGCTTTGAGGAAGGAAATAGAATACTTCAACAACACCATGAAGTTGGAATATATGTGGGATCTAGTTTTTGAAGCATTTCTGGCAGGTGACTAAGAAAGAGTAACATTAGCAGTGTGTGGCTGCAGGAGTGCAGCTGTGCAACAGAAATAAAAAATTATGGTGCATCTTTTCAGAAAGCTTACTGTTATTTATTGTTCTATTTTTGATAACTGAAATATCATTTCGTGTAATTTTCCCAGATGGTAACATTTAAAAAAAGAAGTGGAACAACCATTTATGTAGACTGCACGTGGTCTTCTCCCAACTTTGAAAACTCTTCTCCCTGTCTTATTCTTAAAGCATCCTCTTGGCCTTCTCTTTCCATATAATTTGGAAAAGGTGTCTCGTTGCTATAATCTCTGGCATTCTCTTTGAGAGCACCTAATAAATGTCAAATAAGGAGGATAATGTTTCCCAAGGCTGTGAAGTTGCTCTACAATGTAACAGCAATTAATCTTCATCTTTCCCTCTCATCTTTGATTCTCTGAGAAAGGAGTTCTGTTTAATAGTGGTCTTCAATTTTTCATCTTAGAGTACTACTTATTGTGGTACTATTATCTCTGTTAACCCTGTAAATATTGCCATTGTTATCTCTGTTTTTAGCCAGGTGCTTGTGATCTTCGGCTCTGAATCACTTCTTGTGCTATAAGTGACCTTCCCAGCTAACCTTTCAATTATTCTCTTTGAATTTGATCAGATTTTTATAATGTTTAATCAATATCTTTTATCACTCCCGTATCTCCAATTCAAAGAGCAAATCTATATAGTAATTTCCACTTCACTGCACATTTCTCAGTTCCACCTTTTCAAAATTCTCTAATAGTTCAACTTTATCACCAACTTGTGGCATGTTCGCCATCTCTTTCCTACAATTCTTGACCCTTTTTTTGAAGTTCTCATGGTGTAGTCACATGTTTAAATCTGAAAAGAAACATTCTTTAGTACATCACCAGCATTCTGGTATCATTCCGCTGTTATTTGATATTGATCTTGGCAGGGTTTGCTTACTTGAGTTCTATAATTTTTCCTCACTCCATGGATATCAGCACCTTATCCGTCAGGGAAGCATGGTAGATATCTGATGTGTTCCTGGTCGATGAAACCGGAAATTTCAATCAATACTATATATGTTTTCCTTAGCAAGTTTCTTTGCTCCAACTCATATCTTAGTACAGTAAGATCATCTGCTTTCACCAAGGACATGACCATCTTTGCTGTATCATGCAGTGGTCAAAGTCATCTGTGACACCATAATTTTTAATTGCCTTTATCAACAGATAATACGGCCGTGAATAATTTATGCATATGTTTTGCGCTGCCTCTCTTGAATACTAAAGAACATAGGTCTAAGTTTTTTCACTGCTCTTTTTAGTACATGCCTTTTTTTTTTTTTTTTTGCTTCAAAGCTCCTTCGCTTCCAATAGTAGAATTTTTAAAGTCATCGGTAGTATGTTTGATTAATTTCCCCTCCCTAATCTCCATTTTCAGTTATCTCAATACTGCTCCCTCATAGTTCAGATTAGACTCATATCTTAAACACCAATTGCAAATTCCTTTCCCTCCTTTATAGCTTTTTGCTTTTGGCATATCTCCCATATTTTGTGAATCTTCTTTCAGATTCTTCTCAAATCGCAGCACCAAACTCCTCCCTCATAGTTCAGATTAGACTATAATATCCTAAACACCAATTGCAAATTCCTTTCCCTCCTTTATAGCTTTTTGCTTTTGGCATATCTCTCATATTTTGTGAATTTTCTTTCAGATTCTTCTCAAATCGCAGCACCAAATTTATGTTGTGCATAGCTTGTTTCTCAATAATAACTATTCAGCTGTTCTGCTCATTTTTCCTTTTTCCAGCTCTATCTGTCTCTGACCTTCGGTATGCATTCCAAAGTCTGTTCTGCTTCTCTGTCAATTCCACTTCTCTCTAACCTCAAGTCTTGCTGATCATTTCTCCTTGCTCATCTTGTTCGTGATAGGTAACAGCACAGCATTTTGTAAGAGGCTGATATCACTATTATTTTCTTCTGCTTCAATTTTGACGTTGACTTAGTAGTATTTAATGATTTCTTCGACTAATTGCTCAACTCTAGATAGGTTTTCCAACTTACTGGGGAATAAATAAAAGGCTTCATTTTGGTTTCTCTAGGCTAGGCTGCTGTCTTTTAATACTTCCTGTCTATTTTCGTTTTGGTGTCTTCTCCTCTGGTTTGATTGACAGTTCGGGCATGTGGCACAACTAACAGACCCATGGTCCAGCACCTTTTACTATTTCGCAGTTCCATTGTAGATTAAAATCAGTTCCTCTATCGATTTAGAATATGGTATATCTGAGTCCCTCAGAAAATCATGCTTACTATCTCCTCCATCTAATCTTGGTTACTTTTTTCCTTTCCATCTGTAATCAACCATAAAGTCCAATTTCATGTTGTAATGGAGAAGTTCCTGTAAGTAGATTGTCTAACTCACTTTATCGAGTGTTCTTTGCTTTCCTGCATTCTATGACACTTTTAGCAACATATTTCTCAAACCTCTGATATGTATTTCACGCTTTGATCATTTCCGCACACATCAAGTTTGATAAAAGCACCTGAATGGGAAATTAGGGGCATTCATGTAAAAGTAACAGTTTATTTAAATTAAAGTTTACATATAGCCTTAAAGGAGATCTTTGATAGCAAGTTTTCAAAAAAGTTTCTGGGGAATTTTTCTGCTTTTCCCTGCCAACAACTGAAAATGATGCCACATGTCACTTAGAATTACCCAAGATTTGTTAGGTTTAAAATGAGAGAACTCCACTCAAATTTGAGTCGTTCCAACATTTATAAACTCATGATAAGCTGGAAGCAAGTAAACATTGTTTGCTAGAAAGCAGAAAACCAGATAGTCATAGTTCTGAAATTGCAGAAATTTAGGTAGGAAATTCTTGTTCGGACTTTTACAGTATTTATGGCGAATACATAATATATCAAATGAATAGTTTTGTGATAAAGTGATTCTGATCTCTGTTTTTTAAGATAAAATTCAGAATTGTTCTGATGAGAAAATAGCTCGTAACTATTCTGATGAGTTCATATATCGAAATGAATAGTTCTGTGAGAATACCCTTTGGGTCACTTGTACTGTTTTACTCCTTTTTCATGGAAGGCTGTCCAAAGTCATGTGAAGATTTCTGGTGACTAGTTAAGGCATGACGCTTTGTTTAAGTTGTGCAGCCAGAAGATTGGCTTGTTCTTGTATTTAGTAGCTGATGCTACTAATATTGCAGGACCAAGTTTTTGTTTTGTGTGCAACGATGGTAATGGTTAATGCTTGTTTGACAAATTAAAAAAGTTTACCAGGAGTGTCAAATGACTCCAGTATCTTCAGTCCCTCCCACCTACCCACCCTCCAACTGCTATTATATTGTGACTTGGCCTCTCTTTACCCATGTGAAAGTACCTTCCCGTACCAAGTTGCCTTTATATAGAAAAAAATGGAATGCCATGCTCCTAAAATGCCGGGGTTGCATTGGGATTGGGGAGAATAAATTAGCATTGTTAGCAGTACGCAATCAAGAATGCAGATTCCCTTGCTTCTTGAAGTTGGATTGTTCTGTAGTAGCTGATGCTTACCAAACATTGGAAGGTTAACTTTCTATTTCATGTGTAATAACAGTAAAATGGTTAAGTACTTGTTTGACAATGATTTCCATCCTATCATCAAGTGTTGTTTAGAATATTAAACATGATCTCGTGGAGTACTTGTTTCACCTGCAATCTGATAACATCTATAAAGTTCATCTGTAGGCCGTTTGATATCTTCCCCTAATTTTAATGTCCTATTTTTTGGGGAGATTGAATCATGTGGTGGCCAAGTATTGTTTTAAATGTATCTTACTGCCGTTGTTTCCAGATAATTTCACCTTGTAAGGCTCTTGTATGCAGGTGGTTGATCGATGGGGAACAGATGATATCTTTATAAATAATGCAGGTCCACAACAGTCCTACTGTCTCGTGTTTAGTTTACTAGAATGACATCTCGGAAGAAAAAATCTCAGTGGCAGGAGGTTATCAATTTGAATCTTACTGGAGTATTCCTCTGCACACACGTCTATACAGTTGCTGCATTCTTAATTCGACTTGAACCTGAGTCTTTCAATGAAAACATTTTTTCAGAGATTTTTTTCTATGTTGCGGGCTGCTGCTAAATTTATGATGAAAAAGAAAAAGGTAAAAGTTTTTGATTGGTGCCTATTCAGTCAATTTGAAGCTGTATTAATTAATATAAACCATCAATGCGTTCTTTTATTGTTTCATGTACTCTAGAATTTAACCTAGAAGACTACTCTAAATTTTTGTAGGGGAGAATAGTCAACATATCATCTGTTGTTGGTTTTGTTGGCAATGCTGCCAACTATAGTGTGGCAAAAGCAGGAGCGATTGGGTTAACCAAAAGTGTCACAAAGGAGTATACGAGCAGGGATCTAACTGTAAGTGCTCCTTCAACCGAATTGTTATTCACTTGAGTTAGCCTTTTCTCTTGATATTAGCAACCTTGGGACATTGGAGTGTCAGCTACAAAGGAATTAATTCTTCCCAGCAAGGACGCGCTACTGACTATTTATGACGTTTGACAAGTTATTTACCTACTATATTTACTTTCATCAGGCTAATGCTGTGTGACCTCTGGATTCATTGCATCAGATATGACTTCCAAGCTAAATGAAGACATTGAGAAGGAAATCTTGGCAAGCGGACCGCCCCATTAGGTCAGGGCTAATCTCCTTAGACTATGATTAACAACTATATCTAATATTTGGATATGGAAACATACAGAAATCAATGTCTTAGACATCTGATAATGTGGCACCTGCACGAGTGTTGGAGGTTTTTTGAAATGTTTGCAAAAGAATTGCCGCCTTTTACTTCCATCCAGCATGAAAACAAGCATCTTCTGACCATTGATTTAAAGGAACTGCCAGTAAAACGATTGGTATTTTGTTTGGTGAAAAGTTGAGACAACAGTAACGAACTAATATGTAAGATCCGATTTGTATTTTAGGGGCTGCAACTAATTTTTATTGCGATGACAGGACGATATATGGCCAACCAGAAGTTGCTGGATCAGTGAAATTTCTTGCACCGACTCCTGCAGCCCCTATATAACTGGACAGGTTCTTACTATTGATGGAGGAAGGGCTACGTAGAAATTTTCCACAATCCCATTTTGTTTTGCCTGAAGTGGGGTAGTATTGAAAAGGTTGATTAGTTGTGCTATTCTGTAGGTAGAGAAAGGTAAGACTCAATAGTCAAAGTTAATCCGTATGATGAAGTTAGGCTTTTTCTATTACTTTTTGTAGTGTGGAAAGACGTACATTTTCTGTACTAGTTATAGGCTTTGACAAATGTGTATTTTTTTATGGTCACTTGTTTCAGGCAATTGCAGCACTTGGGAGACGGAAAAGCCACGCAACTTTCAGCAACACTTTTTCCTTTCACTACAACACAGCAACTATGTAACAAAACTGTTTTCACCTAGCCCTTATCCCCACTGCCTTCCACTTGACAGATAACCAACTTATACAGCAGCAAAAGAATCTGAAATATAAATATAAGATGGCTGGCTACGTTGGTCAGACCTGCCAACCAAGTCTTCTGAATCTGGGGGACACTTGCATCAACTTCAGAGAACGAACCATCTCATGTATCCCCACTATTTTTTCGAGTTTAAATTAAACCACCAAGCAAGGATTCAGAAGAAAATCACTCTCTCCAACTTCTCGATTAAAGAAGACATCAATCAATCTCTCCTTCCTCTGGATCATTTGATACGTTAGGGATGCTATGAGGTTCAGCTTCTTCTTCCTCCTCTTCATCTTCTTCCTTCATATATAATCCGAGTTGCTCCAACGGGTTGCTACTTGACTTAAATTTGAAACTACCAAGAACATTCTCAGAATGACCAGGACTGGTCTCATCAATGAAGCTCTCTAGCTGCGCATCAGGAGCAGCTCTAAACATTTCCAGATCTTCCATAAATCGACTGTTCTCATTTATTTCAACAGTTTTCTCCATCTGTTAACACATGATTTAAGAGTTATAAACTGATGGTAAAAAATATAATCCCAATAAATGCAACCCCATCTGTCTTTACCTTCTGGAGTGCCTGCCGGGCAGCTTCTCTTTCAAGCTCTCGTTTCCTTTTGGCTTCTGCAGCAGCTTCTGCCTCAGCTCTTTTACGAGCCTCTTCAGCAGCCTTAGCTTCAGCTTGCAAGCGAGCTTTCTCTGAATAAGCAGACAACCAAATGAAAAGGTGGTTTCAGAGATGCAACTGAGAAATTCCATGCATTTTGAAAAAAAAAATGCGGAAGTGTCTTCTCTGAACAAGCAGATAAGCAAATAAAGAGGTGGTTTCAAAGATGTGATTGTGGACTTCCACATGCAACAACAGGAGAACACAAACCTTCTCGCCTTCGCCTTTCAAATTCCTCTCTCTCAAGTTTTAGCTTTTCAGGGTCCCGCACTTCACCCTAAAATTGGAAAAAGACAAGTTAAGGAAAAAGTAGTACACCTGGATGAATGGAACTGAAAATCTAACTTAACACAAGCAACACCAGCTGAAGTAGTATGTTCACCTTTTCAATGCTCTTCTCCTGAGCTTTTAGTATGATATCCGCAAAGCGGCCTCTTAACACAGCTGCACGGTAAAGCTTCTCAGGAGAGACTTGCCTCTCAGGTTCAGCACTCTCCTCTAAAAGGTTACAGTACATGATGAGTGAGATGATTGCTGCAAAACTAGTAGCAGACATTTTCTTCATCTATTACCATTGCTTACCCTCTCGACGATCATCAGGCTCAGCAAAATTGGAGTTCAGCTGAGAAGTCGGCACTTTTTGGCCAGCCAACGGATCTGTAGTACACAAACAATATGAGCACACATACTGACCATTAAAGCTATGAAAATCTTCCCACTACCCCCAAATTTACTGAAAAGAAAGCAGCAACGAAAATCATGTCATTTGACTCCAAGGTTTGACAACCTGTGGTTTCTGGAAGGTCATCTTCCTGCTCCAATCTCCCACCAGAAGCTGATGTTGCCTGTGGAAGAACAAAATTATCTTAGAAGTCAACACTCAAAATAATAATTTTTTTTGATTGATTTTGTTTCACTGCCAGCATCAAGAAGATGCAAAGAGTACAAAAGTACTTAAGTCATCGCTCAAATAAATAATAATCCAATAAAGAGAAAGCACACAACTTGTAAAATTAGACAACAATATCCACACCTTCTGAACTGTTAAGGCAACTGAATCTTTATCAGCATCTGATTCACCACCAGATGAGCTTCCGGAGTCTGTACCTGAGAAAGAAAAGGAGAGAACAGTATTAGCAAGTAAAGAGAGATAGCACCTTAAGTTCACAGTAAATATGGCAGCGAAGAAAATATTAACTTCCCTACATACACAACCATTCCAGACAGATAAGAACTGCTGAACTTTCAACTCCATGCAATCCTCCTATAACAAGCAAGTTAAAAGGGCCATTTGACCTAATTCTCTCAATTAATACGGGTATAAGATAATCTTGTCCATTGCAGGACAGAGTAACTTTGTTTTTTGGATAAGCACATCTTAGATATGTAACACATCAGACTTGTTAATACTATGCTATATACTCCCAAATAACATGAAAATGCGCAAACAAGCAAATAACGAGCAACCGGCAACAAAATCTCTATTCCAACATCTTTCCTAGATCTAACTGGCAAAGGACATCAACCAATAGGGTTGGAATATGAGACAGGTATGATCCAGCAACGTGCACACGTCTGAGCACATAAACAAATTTGTTACCATAGGAAGTGTAAATACAGCATTTCAGAATAGAAGATCCAAAAACAATGTTTATAGTCTAGAGGTGGCCATAGCACAAACAAAGCATGCTTAGAAACCAAGCAATAGCAGTGCCAGTGGAAGTATGAGTAGAAGATTCAAAGATCAGGCTTTCATTGCCAAAGATGAACAGAAAGCACAGTAAAAAATTGCAAGGTTGTCCGAGTATAGAAGAATGTTATTTTTTCACAGCAACTCCTTCCACTTTTGAATGAAGTCACTTCCAAGCAAACCATAATGTATGAACTTCTGAAAATTGCCTATTGAAAGATGATATACTTAGACTCCAAGTTCTCAGCCAAAAGAATCACTCAATACTTATCTTTTTATTCACCTTCATCAGCCAAGTTGTGGCAAAATAAATTTTTAAGACAGAAAGCAATCAAACATCCAACTGATGCAAAAAAATTTACATCAATCATAATTGACAGTTCAAATAGTTATGGTAGATAACTAGCCAACACAACACTTTATATCCATAATAATTGACAGTTCAAACAGTTATGGTAGATAACTGGCCAATACTCCTAGCGTCATTCCAAGACCACCAAGCCTCACTCATTCATATAACATGCTAATGAGCTCTAACTTGCTATAATGTCGGACATGTAGTTACATCTAGTTCAGTCAAATTTATGTAACAGGGACACACCAAAATCCCCTCTCCCACCCATAAAAAGGACAACAGAAGAAAACAATAACAAACAATCCATACCTAAATCATATCAAAGTGATCAAGTTAAAAGTACCTAATTTCCTAGCCCACGGGGAAAATCCATAAGAAGTTTCTATTACCTAGCCAGGACGGCCTACTGTCAATCATGACTGCAGCAAGGTGCTTCAGTCTCAAATTGTCAAAAGTACCAACACCCAGTTCAATTTCTATTTCACAAAAAGGTTTGACAACATAAAAGAGCAAGCAGGAGCACATAGTTTCTAAACTTTGCATGGAATTATTCAAGTGGTAGAGTTCAAAACTGATGAGCAAGATGATGTAAAACATACTTTTTCCCAGAACTTGAAAGAAGTTACTTTCCCAAATGAGAGAGAGCAGTCCAGTTACTTCTCTCCACATTTAAACTTATTTGTGTCACAACACCTTAACTAATTCCAATTCAGAATTGTGAAACATCCTACAAATAGATCTGCCCTTTCTACAAAATGTTGCTAGAAGTATAAAGTGATTAACACCCTTTCAAGTAAAGCCAGTGTAAACATGTATTTGAGGAGTGTTTAATTAAAAAGTAACACCCTAATCTTCTTTAGGTTGTTCATTCTCCCAGCAAACATTTTTGCCACTGCATCAGCCCATCCTTGAATTCTTGCAGACATGTTGAGTCTCCTATTCCCACAATTAGTTTCCTCCCCTACTCCCTTAAATTATCACCACCATATCAACCTTAACCATAAAAAAGGCCTCCATCTTGGATATTTGAATGTCCCAGACAAATCAACCTTCTTTCTATATACCCTATGTACTTCAGAACATTTTTAGAAAGGGGGAAACAGCAACTACAAAGTGATAGGGAGGAAATCCACACAGGTAGCCTTTCCTTGTTAAGAAAATGGAGGATGGTATTATGTTACCCTTATCAACAAAAAAATGGGGGATGGTATTCTGAGCTTAGCAGCTGTGAAGACACTTCTTAATGGCAGCTACAGAGAAATACATATTTGATACAGACCATATAGTGCGGAAACATGATCAGTAAATGAGAGGACCAGAGCCTAACTACAAACTAGATAGTGACAAAATGGAGGTCATGTTTTTAATGGTATAGGGACTACAATAGAACCTTGTGGCAAAGACAGAAGTCTGGGAAAAAATCTGGAAGCCTGATTGCACTGAGAACATAAACCAAGAAGGGTATCAAAGAGGATACAGTAGACCTCTTCTTGCACTTAACGCTAAAACATGAACTACTAGCTTGGTGCTTGAGACAATTTCTGAAAATAGTTCTGCAGCGTCTTTCAAAATGTCGAGTAGAATGATATCAGTGTATCGGTGTTCATATGGAGGCTACGCAAGGCTTGATGACAGTGGACGATCAGGATAGGATCTATCATTTTTGCTGCTAACAATTCTATCCATAAACATCACAATGTAGGCATGGGGAAAAACTCAAGACGCATTAATATCTACACCAAATTAAGGTGGGAGACAATTGTAAGATATTACACTGCTTGTAGATCTATCATCAAGCCAATTAGAAACACGGACATGCAGGGTCTGATAATCATAAGAGAATGAACCAACAATAAGCAACCATATTCTTCTTTTTTTTTTTGGAGGGGGGCAACCGAGAAATCCCCAAGGGCCAGTTGCACAGTTCAAAACTTGATGGACAAGGGGCCTACCCTTCTCCATCCCATCTCCCTCTTAACATAAATACCCAGCTAAAAACATCTAATTTTAAACCCCTACACAGACCCACAGAAAAAATTCTAGTTGAAGAAATGAATAGATAAGGGGATATCTGGTATATCACACATGCAAAGTGCTCCTGAAAATGCACAAACAAGTAAAAATAACAAGGTAGTAGCTGAAGTACTTCTCCTCTAAGATGTCCCATTATGCAATGAGACAGTGAGCATGTATATGGATAAAAGGAACAAGTAAAACTCTTGATTGTTTACCATGAACAAAATTTATAATAAGGATGCAAGGAAAAGGCCTAGTTAGTTAAGACTTTCTTAATAGCACCAACCACTAGATGAAGAACCAGAATCGCTACTCGAACTACTTGAACTACTGCATTTATTGCTCCTGCGAACTCTATCCTTCTCAATCTCTACAGGAGGGAAGCTTGAAACAGGTGGATCATTCCCACCGATATCCACTTCCTCATCTGCCGGATCATTTCCTGTATAAAGAACAGAAACACCGAGAAATAGAAAAAATGGAAAGAAAAAAAGGAATTAGAAACTGGAAACTTCAACCACCACACTATATCAACTCAAAGCTCAAATTCTCCACATTTACTGATCAAACTCACCTTTGCATGGCTGCATGGATGAATTACTGAATCCAGACTCATTGTGAAGCTGAAGAACAGTAAAGAGTATGACATCAGAATTTGCTTACAAGGAGAAGTAATCTAACATAGCACATGAAGCAACACACTAGGCATCCACATCATGATATTTACCTCCATCTCACAGGGTTCACCTTTTGCCTGATTTTTCTGTTTTTCCAGCAGATAATCGTCTAAAAGTTTCCGTAGCTCGTACAAGACATCATCAGGAAGAGCATCAAGATCAATCTCGATCTCATCTTCACTGACTTGGTTTCCGTTGGAGCTTTTTTCTTTCAAGAAATCAACTATATGTTCGGGTAATTCCGTCAGTAAATCTTCAAGCTCGGCTGTGAGTTTATGTTTTTCAACATCACTCATGACTCGCTTTACAGGCTCTGGTTTAACCCTGTTCTCCAATGGAGCAATTTTCTTCTTCTTTGAAGGAGGCATTGCTAGAGGAGTATCAGTTTCAGTTTCTATGATAACACTCGACTTAGAAGGCAAGGGTTCCTCTTCAATAACAGGTATCTTTTTTTCTATTGGTTTCCATCTAACCTCAAAAAATTTACTAAGGGTTTGAGCCATGATATGAACATCATTTCCTGGTGGATTGTATGTCATTGCATTTTTAAAAGTGAGCCTCACATCGGCAGCAAACTGCAAAGGGCTCGAATACTCTCCTGAATGCAACTTTGACCTGATGGTCCCTAGGTCCATTGGTTGCTTAATAACAGTGAAGTAGTCTGGGATTTTTAACTTTACGACATCAACTGGATTATTGAAGACCCAACCATGCTGATGTGACATCAGTCTGCTAAGCACTGTCTCGCACTGTTTCATCAACATGACAATGTTTGTATCTGAGTGTACGGCCTGCTGCAATGGCTTAGGCCGCTTAGCTCCGGGACCCTTAGTAAGAGGCCCATTTCTCCCTGGTGCAGCCTTTTTCTTCCCAGGAGGCACCACATATCGCTGAGATATCTCTGACCCTGATATCCTCTGCCCATTGGTGCAATTTTGAATATCGCTAGCAGGCGAAAGAACCCCAATATTAGAGCCGACAGAAGCAATTTTCTTCTGCAGTCCCCTGACTAGTTCAAGTTCATTCCTCAACCTAATTCCCAACCCTTTTCTCTCAGAAGATGACATCTTGGACAACGACATTACTTGAATAGGTACACCAAATCGGTCATGGCCATCAGCGTTCAAACAAATGGATTTTCTTTTAGGTGCGCAAGAGTCCTCCGAAGCAGTCCTTTCAGTATCAACCCGGCCGGAGCTCCCAAAACCCTCAGATTCTGCCATTGTCTCAACGGCGTTACGATAATCAGGCACATACCCAGGCAAGTAACCTTTAAAACCCTTGCGTGATTTTCCCATCATATCACCTGAATCCTTTTTAAAGAACTTCTTGGATTCTCTCTGTCCAATGTAATCTATTGGAACAGTAGGTGCCATGTGAATACCTCCCCAATTCTGCACATATCAGATGTTTCTTTTCATCATTTGATCCGCTCAAATTATACTGGAATTTGCTGGGTCAACAACTATCACATAGAACTCGCCAGGCCAACAATTATCAAAGATATCAATAGCACTGGTATACGACAACTTCCACCATTTCTCCCAACGCAGAGTTCAATCAATTCGTCATTTTCCCCCTTCGTCCAATCTATTAAGATTTGCCTTTAAATAACTCAGAATAATATAGCAACACTCAATCAAAGAAATCCGCTTTACTCTGGATTACGAATTTAACAAATTGGGGAAGAAAAATAAATATAGATACCCTAATCTCAAATCAAATCCTCTTCATTCAGAAACAAACCCTAGACTAAAAAGAATAACAGATCCTACCTTTAACCTCAAATCAAATTCTCATTCTTTCAGAAACAAACCCTAATCTCAAATCAAATTCCTTTCGTTCAGAAAAAAACCCTAGATTTAAAAATCCAAAAAAGATCCTACCTTTATAATCAAAGACCTAAAATGATTGAACTCAAACCAAAATCAAAACCTGGATCTCCCAAGAGCAGAGAACCAAAAAGGGTTGAGATCTTATCGGTTCGGGTCAGACCCACGACCCCAAATCAAGGAGCAAACCAAACCCTAGAACAAAAAACCCCCCCTTCACCGACCGCTAATACGAGAGTGGGATAATAATAAATATATAAAGAAACAACATTTGGGTAAAGCTAGAGAGAGAAACAGAGAAATGAATCGAAAGAAAGAGAGAGAGAGTACTTACGAGATTGTGTTTTGTTGGGTCTCTTTTGATTGCCACCCTCTACTTAAAGGCTGCATTGCAGCCCAGCCCGCCGCTCATTCGCTAATCCAGACCGTACATTCCAGTTCCTTAATTGATCCGACGGTTTTCCTAAATTCTATGTTTCAGACCGTAAGATTCAGATCTGGCGGCTGTGATTGTTGTACACTATTTTCAGATCTGTAAAATTATGTTTTTGAGTTGGGTTAATTTATAATTAATCTTACGCGGCAGTGATTAATTAACAAGTATAAGTCACGCGCTCCCGTGGAAACATGTGTTGCACTTTCCATGATTTTTTACAAAATAAAAAATGTTACTCCCACCATGTTTTCCTTTTTGATCCATCCCAAAAAATACTCTCTTTGTCCCATATTAATTAAACTTTTTAGCCTTTTTTCAAAGTTCAAAATAGTTGAATTATTCAAAGTTCAAGATAAATGTTTGAAGCTTTTTCATATTTATCCTTTCATTTATTGAGGTTTTATATTTTCTAGTAGTTAAATTACATTATATATTTATGATTTTTTACAAAGAGTAATAGTGAAAAGTATGGTGTAAATTTTATCTTTGAATGTTTTTCTTAATATTTGTGCGTATTACCTCACAAGTTCAATTAAAATGAGACAGAGGGAGTATCATCTTACTGTAATTGGAAATAATTTACATTTAAAATTTCATTTTTAGATGATGCCATACAAATAATGATTTTAGATCATAAATTTTAAAAATTTTCCTTTTTTTCTTAAATATATTGTGCCAATTCAAACGATTGCTAAATAAAATGAAATGAAGGGACTACTATTTAGCATGTTTAAAATGAATTTCATCATAATTGTCCTTAATATTAATATTTGAGCTTAATAATATGAATATATGGTAATCACCATCTATTGGACCATAAATTTTCTTTACAGTTATATAATATTTCTTCATTTAATTAAATTATAAGATTGTATATGTGCAGCTTTAATAAAATTATGTGTTACTAATTTATTAATTCATGTAAATGTAAATATCAAATTCAACCTATGAGTAGCTCGATTCGTTTAAATTTATTAGTTCGATAATTATTGATATTGGATTTCTAATTATCCGTTCTTGTCAAATAATGAAAAAGCTAAATTAAGTTTGAATGTGAAATAAATTGACCTTATTTTCTTTGATTTGAAAAAAATTATTGTCCGAATGAAGAAGACATGTTAATTCGAAAAAGTGACTTTTGATTTTTTCAAAAATTCGATTTAATACTTAACTAATTTAAGTATAAACCAAATTCTCGAAACTTGAAAGAGTCGCCACATAATACATAATTTTAAGGATAATTAGGAAACCGATAAAACATTTAAAAAAGACTTAACAGAAAAAAAAATTTAAATATCAAAGAAAGGGTTCTGGTTCAATTTCCATTTTGAGAAGAAATTAATCACTCAAAATGGCCGCTAACTTGCGGTTGACCGATGATTAGGAAGTTTGACTAATTTTTAAAGATTTGATCGACTTTGAAAAAAATTGACTAATAGGGTGGACAATTAGCTAGAGCAGAGGGTGTTGTAGCGAAACTAATTGCAAAAGAGGGGAAATCGGCCACATTAAAATTACCTTATGGGGAGGTCCGTTTGATATCCAAAAACTGCTCAACAACAGTCGAACAAGTGGGAAATGTTGGGGTGAACCAGAAAAGTTTGGGTTAAGCCGGATCTAAGCGTTGGCTAGGTAAGCGTCTGGTAGTAAGAGGAGTTGAAATAATTGACCAAATTTAAAAGAATTGCTAACTCTTAAAAAAATGACTAAGTTTGAAAAGATTGACTAATTTTGAAAGAATTAACTAAATTTGAAAGAATTGCCAACTCTTAAAGAAAGTGACTAAGTTTGAAAATATTGACTAATTTTGAAAGAGATTTGACTAAATTTGAAAAATGTTGATTATATTTGAAAGAATTGTCAAAATTCGCAAAATATTTGATTAAATTGTAAAGAATTGACTAAGTTGAAAACAGACTTAACCCTTGAACTATTTTTGCAAAAGGTTTTTCCTAAAATAAATTGTTGAAATAATTTTAACTCTAAGAAAAATCATTAAAATTACAAATTAACACGAATGAAGACAATATTGGGAAAACAATTAGATTAATAACAAATAATAATACAAAGAAAATTTTAAAGTTAGTATCAAAATAACAAGTATCATTCAAAATATATAATAAATAAGGAATAAAAATCAAATTGGGCTTTGGCAGGTGTCCTAATTTCTAAGTTTTGGGCCTGTCAAGCCCATTAGAATTTTCCCAGCTGCTGCTCCTTGGACTTGGCCCATCTTCTGTGGTATACGCTTAGTGTATATCACTTTATATCAGCATATATACGCTAATTCTTCTGCGTCTAAGCTGTAAATCAGTCTCAAGTCTTTGAAGTTGCTCCAAGACCGACTCGAGAAGGAATCTAGGGCCTCCATGGCCCATTGAAAATGCAATAGATGATAGATGAGTCACGATGGACTCATGAACAAGGTTCATACAAAAAAAGGGAATTAAATTAGTATATAAGCAAAATCTAATTGAAGTGCAAGCAAATCTAATATGTAATTCATTGCCTGTAAAATTTAATCCAGACACAGTAAGCATTCAGAATGTCAACAAGGGATGAAAAAGGTTATAGTCCCAAATTATGAACAAATGAGACCAAGCGAACATGATTTAAATCAGATCAAACTCGGGACTATGAAGTCCTTATTCTTAATAGACATGAATATGATCAAATGATGGGGAAAAATCAGGCGAAGTGAAACATCCAAGAACTAGTTTCAAAACTAGCAAACAGAGAGTAACAAAAGGTTAAAATGACTTAAAACACCTGACTTCTCGACATGAATTCAAAAATGAACCATAAAAGACTGAGTTTTAATCCCTGTGTTCAGCACCAGACAGAAGCGGATCATATGTTAAAGCTCAACAACACATAATATGCCAGATTAATATGTCATTACAGGTATTAAAACCAAATCAGTCCAATCCACATCAAAATCATTATACTTATAGTCAAAAGTCGTCATGTAAATTCACATGTATCGAACCAAGGAATAAAACCAACAAGGCGACAACACCACACTCATGCTGAAAGGGACTAAAGTTACATTGTATAGTAGCAAGACTTTGAAGACATGAAATTAGCTCTCAAAAGTAAACTATAACATGCTAAAACCTTAAAACTAACAAGTAAATTGAAGCTAAGAATGAACTAAGAAGTCACCGATTGGGTATTTGAGAAAGTTTGTCAATTGAAACAGTGCTTACCAATAACTCTAATAAACTGTTTAAAGGCTGACCAAAACACCACATAATGGTATCTCAGAGTCAGTAAAGAAACAACCAGTGCCTACGTTTGAAACCAAGTTACATAGGCAGTTCGTTAAATGCAAAAACGACTACAAGAAGACTGAAACGAATGACAGCTTAAGACACCGACAACCATTTTAAAACAGGGATGTGGGGGTAGGGACATGAATCCATGACTGTAATCAGAATCACATGTTCGTCGTCAACATAAATAAACTTACAAGAACATGAAAAACACAGCGTTTAACAATCATAAACTCGAAAACAACATAACGTAACTCACAAACGAATGAAATCAAACGACCATAACCTTGGAATAAATAAAGCCTGCACTATGAAACTGGACAAACTTGGCAGAAACTTAAACTAGGATATCATATAATAATGATTCTTTATTAATAAAGAAAACAACCAGCAGCTAAGTTCACGTTAAGATCAATAGACTATTCATTAGAAGAAAATTACGACTAGAAGAAGGTTAAAACCAAACGATCATCGCCGTCTACAACCTTTATTAGACGTGACATTATAACAGGGGCAAATTTTAATGAATGTACACTCAGCTACACTTTTACTTTACATATAATTATTTATCCCTAATCCCATTTCAAGAGAATCCACCCAAATGGATGGCTTGACAAATCTAAAAAGATAAAAGCGAGTAATATAAAAAATTAAAAAGAAAAAAATAAATGAGCCCTATTTTATTTCTTCTTAGCCAATAATTTTTTATTGTTCTCCTACCTAAAATCCTTAGTACCACCAAACCCATCCTCTTTTCTTTATCACATCCACCAAGTCTTACCGCCTTCAGTCATCATTTGCACCATCCTTTTTTCTTCTTCTTCAAACTTATCTGTTCTCTTTCTTTTTTCTCGACATCCTCCTCTCTTCAAACTCCCACCCTTTTTCTCCATTTTGAACTTTGTTGCCTTAACCACCGCCTGCCTTGTCCTTATCTTCCTCTTTCTCATTAAACTTTTCATCTTTTTTCTTCTTCTTCAAATCATCCCTCCTCCCATTCTCTTTCAGTCAGTAAAAATGTGAGAAATTGAAAAAAATCTTACGATTTGTTTTTATTTTAAAATCACAATTTGATAGTGTTTGATTTAGATGAACATGAAACTATTTTTAATGAAAAATCTCAATTACGATCGATAAAAATGTTTTGATCTTGATTTGACGTTGAAGATCCCTTACAATCCCAAATTTCATCCGATACACTTTCAACACTTAGAAATGGATCTTGACATACATGATCAAGTATGACATCAACGCATCCAACTTGTACACTTATTACAAATGGTTCAAATTCTTAACATAGAATTTGTGAGATGCTATAGTAACATTTTTTTTATTTTTTCCAATATCAAAAATACAAGTGCATGTAAAAAATTGCTTAAATTTAATCAGGTGTGATTGACCTTTTTGTCGAGGAAAAAAATTGATATTTGAATTTCAACAATCTAACTAGGGGCTGTTCAAAATTGAATCGAAATCTATTACCCGGATGGAAATAAAGTCATTGGTACATAGATAATGGGTTATTGATTTGGTAGTTTTGATTAGGTTATTAGTTTTTACGATCTTATGTTCTTCTTTACGGGGTAACCGATAACCCGATAGTAACCTAAATAATTATATTTGTACCATTAGGTATATAAAGTCCTTGACAATTTCATACTTTTATTTTTAATCATCTAGTACTCTCAGTTATTCTACAATATAACAGTATTTGCTTTTAAGCAAAATGCATGTCAACTCATGTGAATAATTCATTTAATTTGTCACCTTATTTCTAAGTAATTTTCAATTTTTTGTGTCAAATTTTAACGGTTAAATCAATAATCGAATTGATGATGATCAATAACTGATAAACCAATATTTTAATGGTTCTATAATGATTTAGCGTATATATAAATCGATAAATCGAATCAATAAACTTCAAAATCGAACCGAATCGACCGATATGCAACCTAATGATTTAGCGCATATACAAACTGAAAAGTGTATATATAAAGCGACTCTTTCATTTTGTAATTCTAAATTAATATTATTTTTTAAATTATTTTAAATATGAACGTGAAAAGTTAAAATGAAATTTTATGTCGACATAAGCAAAAAAGAAAAAAGATGGTAGCCTAAAGTTTGCAAGTGACGTGAAGTCTTATGTCATGGAATTGTTGTCAGACAAAGAGCAATTATGGTGTGTAATACAATTTTTAAGCCAACCATTTACTTTTATGATGAAAGTAAGCTTGTTCAATTAAGGAAAATCACATCATGGCCCGCCCCATCCCATCTTTATATTCTTGTCCAAAATAAATTTAAACATGTGTTTCACTATTATAATGCCTAATTTACATTGCAAAAATTTGAGTGGCATACTTGTTCTTTTTCCTTATTTAATTCATTAAAATTTCATTTTTAAGCTTCTCATTTTTAAATTATAAGTTTTAAATTTATGTTTTTCCTTTGTATCTATCAAAACATAAATTGAGATGAAGAAACTATTAGAAAGAATTTATATTATAGTTAAATTATATATTGATATTTCTTATTAAAATTGTTAGTAAATTTTATTCAGGCACTCAAACTACATATATTAAATTAAGAATTTGAATACATAATAAATTAGTTCTATTAAACACTTTCAACTCCTTTTTTTAAAAAAAATTATTAAATATTATTTGTTTGTTCCTAAACTTAATTTGTGAAAAAATGCAAACATATTAAAAATATCTATTTAAATACATAATTTAAATCACACTTTCCACCATCATCCTTTCTGAAATCATAAATATAGTTTTGCAAATAGTGTAATTTATCTCGTAGAAAATATAAAACTTCCATAAATATAAAGACAGATATGGAAAAAATTTCAAACATTCATTTTGAACTTTAAACAATCCAACAATTTTGAACAATGACAAAAACTAAAAAATTAAATTAATATGGAACAATCAGAGTATTATATAATAAGTTAACCACATAAAATGTTTTCCTTTCTAACTTGAGCATGCCTTACGTTTTAGGATAGATGAGGCTAATGAGAATAATAATAATAAAAAAAAAGTGATATGTTTTAATTGGTTAATTTTTTTAGATAATGGTTACTAAGAACAAGTTGAGAAGGTCTTTCAAACTTTGAGTTCAAAATTACCTAAGTCATCCTTCGAAACAACATATCAACAAAATCAAATTGAGATGAGCCCATTTCTATAATTTGAAATTGTTTAGATGTGATTTGGAATAGTCGGGATTAGAAACAATATTCAGCTTATTGAGAAAGATAAATTAATTAATATATAAATATTGTATAAACAACATACATGGATATAAGTACATTTCTAATATATAATTATGTTGCATATATACATAATTATACACTATTTATATAATATTAATTCATTACAAGTGTCAGAATGGCTGGGCCTCGTGTATGGATTAAATAGAAAAGCCCATAAATTTTAAAATTAAGCCCATACTGTCTGTGCAAGCATTTGTGGTTGACACATTCCATTCTGCATTACTGTTAGATACTTGGTAGCTTATAGATTCAATCGATCGATTTATTAAAAAACTAACATTTAATATAAAGTGGGTCGACTATTCATTCAAGATTTATTTTGAAGTGAAAAAAGTACGGAATCATTATCTAATTACACTTTGTTATTTTTTATTATTTATATTCATTTTCAAAAATTTCAAAAATCATCCCTGATATTTAAAACCTTTAATTTTTGTATTCAGAATTGAATTAATAATCATTCAATAATAAATATTTTTTTGTGGTAATTATTTAATATCAATGATATAATTATTGCTAAATAAATATTTATAACTAACTCTCTCTATAAATATGGAGTATTAAATTTTTCAAAAAATTTCAATGTAGTAGCAATTATTTTTTTTATTTTCGCTCGGTGTTCAGTGCTCATATTGAAGCCCGACATTCGAATTCATGCTGCGCAGAGTCTCATTTGAGGAAAATATTCTCTACCAAAATTTTTTTTATTCTTAATACTTAAACTCAAAACTTCTAATTAAAAGAGGAACAATCTCATCCGGTGCAACACATTCTTGGTGGTATAGATGCAGTAGCATTAACTCAAGGTGAGCTATATTATTGTCGTCAATTGTAGTACTTGTCTTGACATATAATTTTAGGCTACAGGTGTCGAATTGTGATTACTAGCCAACAACCCTACAAGTTTAATGGTGACTGGATTTTATACTCTTGAAATTATTTTTTCATTCAACTTTTTTTTTAATTCATGAGAAAATATGTACATTGTACTAATAAGAAATTTAAATTTCACAAATAATGTACAACATGAATTTATTAAATATTTATTTGTAATTAAAAATATGCTATGCACTGTTTCATTTTATGTGTCTTTTTTTTTGGTTCGTCCCAAACAAAATGTCATCCTACTCTAATTAAAAATAATTTAATTTTAAATTTTTTTTATCTTAATAAAATGATTCTCAACTATATAAATATCTTCAGTATCGTATCAAATAAAAAATGAAAGAGAATAATATATATATGAAAATATAAATATATTTGGATAGGCGATTGTTGCGTAGCTTAAATAACATATTTTAATGTGGTGTTGTCATTTGAACTCAAACCAATTACGACCGCCCCGCCGCAACGAAGGCACATGCTCACATCGGAACCCATCACCCATCTGCGTGGTACACGTATTCACCCCTTACCCTTACACATAACGGGTGTCGTCCCTATTTTCAGGGCTAGGTGCCGTCACATAATAATGTTTGTGCTAATGCTGTTATAACAGATAGACACATGTACAGCCGTTCATGCATGCAACAACAACAGCACACTTGCAAATGAATGAGCAGTACCACTTTGGAATCCGCCACCGCTACGTCTAAATAATTAAGTCAAGCACGCAGAGAGCAGAGCAGTGCCCTATTGGGACGGGACACAACAGGTTTTGTGAACATGCAATTGGGCCGTATTAAGTCAGTTTTCTGCCAACTATGGGATTTCATTTTTGAGGTTGACAGGAGAGTACAGGGCCCAATTTTTTGGGGAACTGTAATGAATTCTACTTGCGCTGCTAAAATCATTATTGTAATGCATTTGGATGCGACACGTTGTGATACTCATCAACCGTACCGCAGTGCAGCGTCCTTACATATGGCATCTTATCTTACTAAAGAATTTTAGTTTACTGGTTGTCAAAAAGCTTGTGCTGTCTCAGAAACTTGCTTCTCAAATTAATTAACTAAACCCTAATCAAAAGTTAGTTTCAAAGAAAAGGAGTTCACCTATTTTACTAATTATTTATATAAAATTTTTATTATTTTTTAATATAAACCTAATTAAGATGTCTGTTGTCATCAAAACATTCACCAAAGTGGTGAATGGTTCAATAGGAATTCTAAGACTAATTAATATTCGTCGTATTTAGAGACTACAAATGATAACATCTCATAGAAAATATCCAACCACACGCTGGTTCTTCCATGATTTGAATCTAAAATTTGCATGTTCAACATTTTGATATAATCTTAGTGTAAATTCTATGTTTTAAGTCTTAATCCACAGCCCAAAAATTAGCTCGAACAAAAGAAAAAATTTATTCAAACAGTATAAAGAAACTAACTCATCTTGCTAATCAACAAGATAAAACTTTTTTTCATTCTTAATTTGATCTTAAGCAAGGAGTATATATAAATAACCTGTCCCCTTAATCAATCTATCCCGCCAAACAACAAATTGACCTGATGATTGCGTCATCGCATGAAACAAATTTTGATAACTATACTTTTTTTGTCTCGCTTTATATCGCATTCATTAATTTAATAAAAATTAAAAGAAAGAAAAAAATTCTTAAAATTTGGTACTATAAATAATTATTCGATAACTTTATATCGCATTTTTTAATTTAATAACATATTAATTAAAAGAAAGAAAAAGATTCTTAAAATTTATATTTATAATAATTATTTGATATTTATGTCGATTGTAAAAATTTGTACTATAAATAATTATTTGATAACTTTATATCACATTTTTTAATTTAATAAAATATTAATTAAAAGAAAGAAAAAGATTATTAAACTTCGTATTATAAATAATTATTTAATATTTATGTCGATCGTAAATCAGATAAAAAAATAATTTTAAAGTTAAATTACTTTTTAGAACGGGCTTAAAAAAAGATGTGAACTGGGAGAGACGGAATAATAGTTGTTTTCCAGAGTAGTATACAGTTTGAGCTTTGGACGCAGCGTATTCCATTCAAGAAAGAGAGCAAACATGCCCCGTTCCTTTCTTTTTCATAGAAGAATTCTTATCCTTCTAGTCTTCTTAATGTGATTTTGCTCTTTCCAATTTTCTTATAAAACTATTTAAATAGCAGAATGAATATATATGACAACATTTGAAACCACCAGAAAATAGTCGATAGGTACACTTGAATAGGATTAGAATAAATCGGCATTTGGTAATCTCCTTGGGAAATTAAATTGCGAAAAAGATTTTCGAAACTGAGGTTGCATGCCGTCTATCCACTCTTAATAGTACACATAATTAGAGGTGTAGTTAGTTTAAAATTATATTCTTTATGCATAGCCCGTCAATATTTAAACTCATGAGCATAACCTCAGATTCCACTTCAATCGATTTTCTTCACCACAGAATCATTGCCAATACATTCCCCAACCAGGAACAACCACGTTCATTTTACTCCGACAATTATCTTTAATTATTATCTAATTAATTGTTGAATTCTTTTTTCATAAATTAAACTTGATTCGAAGATGGTAAAAGAACTGAGAGCAAACAAATTGAAATCCTGACAGAGAACGATAAACTCATCTGTATAAATGAGATGGAACAGCATATTCAAGAGATGTTAAAGTTAGAAACAGAAACACAAAGCCCAAGTCAGATAAAAAAAGTTACAAAGATCATCACGATCTGTTTCTTTGGTTCAAATATACTACTACTTAGCTATTTCAACAAATATCCCTAACCAACATCTCCTGTGAAAAACAAGAGTTCCATAAACCACATAGCTTGCACAAGTAAATCCGCCACCACCCAAAACTACCTTGAAAAAACTAAGAAAAATAAGCTCAATCAGTAAAAAAAGAAAGTTCAAAAGATATTCACAATTTTTTGTCTTCTGATAGAGAAGCATGCAGCGTGCATGTTCTCTGTACGTACACAAGCGCAAGGTGGCAGTATTATTAGTGGCCGGCACATAGATTTACTTCTTTACCCTACCCTTTGTAATGAGTTGATATTACTTTAATTACCTACCGTCCCAAAGAAAGAGCTGCTTTCGTATCCAACCTCCATGCAAATCCTCCGCCGTCCATTCTCCACACATCACACGGCAGAATCAACGAGTTTTTCTCCTTCGCGCATCGGAAAACTCTAACCCGACAAGTGAACGCCGCCGTTGTTTTGTTCTCCGGCAGCCGTACATCATCTTTCATCACGATCCAAACCACTACTTCCCCTGCTGCTGCGCCTCTTCCTTCACCCACCATCTCCTTGTACGCCTTGTTGGCCCACCTGACTCTGTTTAAACCGTCTGATATAAACCCTGGACAGCTGTCCCGCTCTAGATTTACGAGTTTCTCCTCGTCCGTACGCCCTAAACCATACCCCTCAACCCACGCGTCAGTCACGCTTTCCACCTTTACCCATGACCCCACTACCCGTACTGGCTGAGGAAACATCACAACTGACCGATCCATACCAACTCCACCTCCGTACCCCTGCAACTGACAAGTACTATCATTTTTATTCCCTTGGTTACCACCAAAACTCAACCAGATCGGAGCACTTTTATCTGTTTTTCTCACCTTCTCCACCGAGTCCTTCCTTTCTGGACTCTCGGATAATAAGGGAAGCGTTACTACCGTTTCTCCGCCAGATACCGTTTTCCCGCTGGATTCATTTTCTTCCGGAGTCGGAGCTTTCCTTTTCCTACCAGTAGGACTACCTCCGCTACTGGATCTCTTGTTATTACAACTATTATTTTTATTATTCTCTTTAACGTACCTTCGTTTCCACCGGCCAGTACGAACCGGAAGCTCAGACTTCTGCGGTGGTGTAGTAGTGCCGGAAACAGAACCACCGGCTGCTGCTGGTTTAGGAGCTATAGGTCTGAATTTAAGCATTATCCTGTCCACCTTTGACATATCGTACGCACCTCCTGCGTACCTAGCAATACAACACCCTCCCCTCCCATCCATTCTTCTCCTTTTTTCCTACTCTACACTAAACCTCAAAAGAGAGAAAATATAAATAAAAATATTTTTTTAGCAGGAAGGAAAATTTGGTTATGAATGGAGAGGAGATTAACAGGAGTGGAGGTGAATTTATAAGTGGTAAGAGAAGAAAGGACGCGTGTGAGGGAGGTGAGTAACACGTGGGAGAAGAGAGGTGAAACAGCGCAGAGAGCTGATTGGCTAATGTTATAACGTGGCGCTACGTTAAGGTGAGCCCCACGTGACAGAACCTAATGGGTCCCATTTTTGTAACCAATAGGAATGTAGGGAGTGTTAAGTAAAGGCATCAAAAGAGGGACACGTAGGCCTTGTAGGGGTGTCTTGTGGGACGTGTATAGTGGAGTAACTTCCAGAAGAAGACCACGTGGTCCAATCGTAAGAAAATCCCGTTACACTCTTTATAACGATTGCACCACTTGGACGGCAGATTCTACAAGCAATATTGGTGGGTTCAAAGGTCTGATATTTTGACGAGAGCCATGGACCATTATTTTGCTCTTTTTCTATTATTATTTTCATCAAATTTTAATTAAATTTGAATTCTACATTACAAACTAGTTTTTTCATTTGAAAGCCTCATCTCAACTATTTTATCACAATTTGCCTTGATCATGGACTATTGTCAAGAAAACACATTGCGTTCTTAAATAGCATTCATTGTTCATGTAAATAATTATGTATATTATTAATTTAATTAAATAATATCTACATATAAAAAAAATATAATTTTAACAACA
>JAPFFP010000070.1:19785026-19813344 GCA_026153255.1 Solanum medicagineum
TTGAAATATTCTAACATATCACAAAGATAAATTGTTTATTTTCATGTTTTTATTATATACAAATATTTATTAAAAAATTTCAAATACACATAATTTATATATATTTACTAGTTGACAATAATAATAATTAGTTACTTTTTTAATATGATCCTTTCATATGATATATACGATTTTTTTTCTGTCAAGTATTAATTTACAAAGATTGAATTGATGAATTTTTTTTACAAAATATAAATTTATGAATTAAGTGTTTGACATTTTAAAATTTTTGAATTCACTATTTGAAATTCCAAATCACGATTTCCGATTACATGTCTTAAGAGTTCAATTATGACTCCATATCACAATCCATACACAAGTTAAGATTTCACTTTGTATTATTAAAAAAATAATTTATTTGGTATTGCTTTTTAAGGATGTGAAAAATCTAAACTAAACAAGTAAAAATAAAAAAAGTGATTTTTTTTATTGGAAAAGAAGAGATTATATAAAAAATCTAAGTCATGTAACCTTTTAAAGAAAAAAATAATCAATTTTCTAAGAATTTAGCCATTTCCAAGGATATTAACAAAACCTATAGTAGAAATATTTTTGAGTGAATATGTAAAAAAATTAAAGAATTGTGATTCAACAGTCAATAGTCAATAATCGAGTTAAATGATAATTGCAAAATAAATGTCTCAATTAAGAGAAGTAATAAATAGAAATTTTCAATATAAAATATTATGTCATGTAGCTTAGTAAATAATATTATAGAAAAGCACCATACACAATGTGTCAACTTTATGTAAAAATATATTTATAAAAAGTTACTTATACGCAAATATAGGCTAAATTGAATATACTATTTTATATTAAACTATATGACATAAATATTTTTCCCAACAGACATAAAGACTGAATTTTTCTTTATTTTAAATATGAAATAAAATTTTGAAACTATTAAATTAAAACCACAAAGTTATGATAAGGATTAGAACACAATAAATACAATCATCTAAACTAGGAATTAAGAGTACAAAAATTAATATGGATGGTAAAAATATACATATTTATATGTATAATTTTTTAATAACAAATATTATTTATATATAATTTTTGAATTAACGTGCCATATACGTGCAAAACACGTACATTGAACTAATAATATTATATTGGGGAAAAGTATCATACACAATGTGTCAAACCTCGTATAAAAGTATATTTATAAAAGGTGCTTATATGCTATAGGCTAAATTAAATATAATCTTTTATATTGGATTATATGACATAAATATTTTTTCCCAACAGACATAAAGAGTAAAAACTTTGTTATTTTAAACATGAAATAAATTTTTGAAACTATTATTAAAAGCACAAAGTTATGATAAGGATTAGAACACAACAAATATAATCACCTAAATTACAAATCAAGAATACAAATATTAATATGGATTTTTAAAATATATAAAAACTAAATAAATATGTATAATTATAATTTTTGATATATATTTATATGACTTTTAAAATTATTTTTTACATAAAATTAAACCAAACCAATTTTTATCAACTTTAAGTTAAAAATGTCATAATCAAATTGAAAAAGAGAAATACCCCTAATTGATTAAAACGGAAAGTAAAAAGTAAAAAAGTTTTTTTTTTAATTATTATTATATTAATTGAAATAACTAAAGAAAAAAAAAAGGAAAAGAAAGAAAAAAGCCACCAACCATCATTAAATCCACCACATTTGAACCACATTGCGCCAATTAAAAATTGGAAAAAAGACAAAAAAGGAAACAAAATGAAGTAAATAGGAGTAAATTCTATTTGTTCTTCTTGTTGCTTTCAAAGTAACAAATTTGTGTTCTCTTCTTCTTGTTGCTTTTGCAAAGGAACAAAGGATCATTCTTTCATGGCCAACCAGACTAACCGCGTGTACCAGTCATGGAAGGCCAGAAACGTAAGCACCTCTTACTAGTTTATAGATTTTTTGCTTTCTTGAATTTTTTATTTTGGTTGAGGTGATGTTTTGTTTTTAAATTATATTTGATTATTGGGTGTGCTTATTTTGTGCTAAAGGTTGACGGGTTGGTGTTACTTTACTGAATTTTGATGTGGGGTTTACTGTTTCAAGACTTAGCTTGTGTTAAAGAAAAAAAAAATGAAAGCTTTAGTCTTTTTGGCGTTGGGGGTTGGGGGTGGAGGGGGGGTGTTGGAATTGAGTTGTGTTTGTGGAATTCTCTGTTTGAGTGTCTGGTTTGTTATGTTCTATGGATGTTATTCAAATTCTTGAAATAGTTGTGAAGAATAAAATTTGGTGGTTTAGTGGTGAATGAAGTGGGATGAGAATCATGGAAGTGTAACGTTCAAATCCCGGTAGAGGAAAAAAATACTAGATGAGTTCTTTTGATATGTTTGAGTCTTGTGGACATAACCTGGTACTGGTTTTCCCGAACCCTGCACGTAGCGGGAGTTTGCCCTTTTTTGTTTTGGTGGGAGGCAGATGATACTCATGGTTGATGGTCGGTAATCTCCGATGGTTTCTTATGGTATCATGAGCTATTTATCATTAGAGGAAGGAATAATTGGTTCAATAAAGTCTTGGCATTGGTAATTTTTTTTGTTTATGAATGAGAATTCCATTGGGGCCAACCCTTAGGATCAATAACAACCTTTGAAACTCGGAAAATAATGGATCCTTCCATCTACCCCTCCACTTAAATGTAAGGCTTAGTTCACTTGATATAGGGGTTGAACATGTGACTTAAGTCACAAGTTGTTGCCACTTGAACTAAGAATATGATGATGTATTCCAGTAACTCGGTCATTGTTGTGGCAAAAGCTGTCATTGGCATAATGCTTGTTGAGTTGAAGTATTAAAATGCTTCATGATTACTAATGGAAACTTTTAGTTTCATCATTTAAGAGCTTTGAAGTTGCTCGGACTAGGTTTTAGGTGTTTGATATGGGTGTGGATCTAGAGGTTGGATCCTTCATGGTCTAAATTTTAAGATTCGAGGATACAAATCTAGGTATGGCTAAGGGTCCAGGGATTAGGCTAAAAATAGAACTATAAAACCTAAGTTATGTGATATTATGTGGAAAGCTTTAGGAGAAAAATATTAATAACAGGAGAATCCTGAAAGTAGATGAAAGGAAAAGGAGTGCCTTTGAAATTTCTATATACAAGGTATTCCGTTCTTCAATTTCAGCTTAGCTTTTATTTTGTTAATTGTAATCATTAAAATCTATCTAGAATTTTGTCAAACGTTTTTGGTCAAAGTACCCAAAATTGGTTGACCATATCACTTATGGATCCCACATCTACACCCACACCCATATCATGTCAACATGGGTAATGATAGCGAAAACAAAGAATGCGAGCAACTTCGGCCCAAAGTGAAAATTATTGTTATGGTGTCAACATACTGCATTTGGTGTGACGTGGTACATACTATTTCGACCTGAATTTGTGATATTTGTGGGATTTTCATTCAAGTCCTAAAATTATAAGGATTTTTGCATGATTTGGAACTTCTTGCTGTGAAAAATCAAAATTAAGAGAGAGAAAATAGCATCGTTATTAACTTGATGTTTATGGTATACAAATACGGGAATTTCCCCTTGTTACATCAATTAAACTACTTATCTTATCCAAAAAAAGTTTTCTCCTTTGATGCAAATAAGATACAAGAGCCACCTATTGTAGGTGTTAAAACTTAGGAAGTGCTCAACAGCTAGAGAGAGTGATTACTTACCTTAGCTAGAATGTAGAAAGTACATGAGCTTGATAAAGAATTGATTGCAGTGCACTAGTGCACAGCTTGATTACATTATTGTGCTACTGGCGCATTTATACAATTATAACACAACTTACTATTATAGAACTGATATTATCTTTAATGGCGGTGCATTTATTGACATGCCTCATTAATTGTATTATATTTTAACATGACCCTCAAGCTTAAGGTGAAGCAACTTGTGTTATTAATAATTTGTCGTTCTGATAACTAAATAATGCCACGATGCCAACGACATTGTGCCATTGTGGTGCTAACTTGATCCTGATCAGAAACATGTTATTGGAAGTGATGTATAGTTGGACAACAACATGCCCACCAATTGTTTTGACTGGTTAAGGATTACTGTATGTCAATGTCGATGGCGAGAGTGTTGCACTTGGTGCGTCAAATCAATCACATGATGCTAACTACACTGAGAGAAATGTATTGACGGATGGCAACATGTTGCTGGACTGCAACATGCCACTGACTGAGAGTTGACTGAAGACATGTTACCGGATGGTAACATGACTCTAAGTATGCATCAATCAAAAGGCATTGTTGTACTGAAACTTGGCACTTATTAAGTGTTGGCTACAGACTTGTTCACAAATGGCGACAAACTTGTCAGCTGACTGGTGCTGATGATAAGCATGGCAAGTGCTGCAGGAACAATGGTGTGAATAGACAAGAATGGGCAGTGGCAATGGTACCATTTGTTATAAAATTAAATAGACATCGCAGAGGAAACACAGTGTTGTCGAAATATCAGCAGCATCAAACTGGCAATTTCTTAATGTTGAGTCATCTTTTTGTAGGAATGCCTTAAGTTGATCTGTCTTTTGTTTTGAAGGGGTAATATAGAATGGTTTAAGGGTATAGCAACGATGTGATTGAGTTAAAGCACCAGTTGGTGAAATGAATCTAAGGCAAGTTGTACAAGGATTTGCTACCTGTTACAAACTCCGCGGAAACTTTAATGTAGCTGGGGGATCTTAGCCTTCTTTCATCAATAGAAGAATCTTATGGTGCCCAGTGACAATCTGGAAGGGAAAAGCTCACATCTTCTCAGACATGAGTACACTTCAAATTTACAACCTCAAATTTAAGAACTGTGGTTTCTCCTTAAAAACTGTCCTATCAAAAAACGAAAAAAGAACTGACTGTGATGCCCCAATTCACCTTCAACACCCAAGGAACTTCTTACTCAATTTGCTGTCTGTAAAGTCGCTTACATATTGTGATCGATTGTTTGTTTACTAAAACAAGAATCTATCTGTTGATTTTTATATGTGATATGAGTATGAGTATGCTATTGTTATCTTGGACATATGCTCTTGCACTTGACTTATTTTTTTTAATGGTTTATGTGATGTGCAGAAATTCTTGCTTGGCGGGAGGATTTATTTTTAATCCAAAAAAAAACTTATTGCTTAACACAAAAATACCCCTCAAAATAATACATATTATGATTCACAACATACATTACTCTAATTTAAAATTAAACTATTTCCTAAATTAAGGGAGCGGGTTTGGGTTTAAGAACTTATAGTATAGGTTTAATTTTAAATTAATTAAGTCATATATGTGATAAATCATAATGTGTTAAGTGGCTAGTTTAAATTGCAAATTAGCATAGTTACTTTTACGGGTATTTTTGAGAATAAAATAAAATAAAAATATTTTTATACCAAAAACTAAATGAAGGATATTTGTTTATCATTCTTCATAAAATAGGGATAGTTGTAACCTTTTTTCGTACAAAAGATATAGTACACATCATGGAGCAAGCTCAATTAAAAATTATGTTGAGTTTATTGGTTAATTGTTTTTAATACAAAAATAAAATTTGATTAAAACTCTCTCTACCTAATATATGAAATAACTCTAGCATAGAATCAATGTTGGACTTTAAAATTTTAATACTCCATTCGTTCATTTGTACTTGTTCACTATGCTATTTTGAAATATCCAACAATATTTGTCCAATTTATGAAATCAAGAAATAATTTTTTATTTTATTTATGATTTACTTTTATTATAATTAAAAAGGGTAATTTTATAAAATTATTCTTATCATTTATTTTTTTTAATTATTATACTAAATCAATAAGGGACAAATCCAGATGAACGGAGGGAGTATGTGAACTCTAGCACAATGTGCTTGAATTTGATAGGTTCTTGAAATTTGACAGCTTTCTAGAATCTCATCAAAACTTTTTCAGAGGTTTTATATCTTAATCAAAAACAATGATCGGTCAAATAATATTTTCCCACTAATTAGTATCAAGATAAATTAAGCAATTCAAAAAAGTGATTATTTGTGCATTTCTTATTAATATAAGTTGTAGAAAACTCTGGAAAGGGATGGAATCCAAAAAAAAAAAAAAAAAGTGTTCGAAATGTGGTAGTTGGTGTATGGATGAGCAAAATTGTCAAAACAATATAGTACAAGATTCTATATGATGGATAAGGAGGTACAATTATATTATCAACGAAAAAACAAATAATGTAACGAGGTAACATCATGTGGTCCTAGTTAGACAATACCTTGATCATGATGACCAATATTTGTATCAATTCATAGCTCAACATAGAGAATAAAGGTGAAGTATTGTCATTGGATAAATGGTACTTCAACTCAATGGGATTGGTAGCTTGAAAAGATGAAATACAATTGTATGTGCGGATCAATTAGATGAATAATATTAATTTGCTCTTTTTTAGTTAGATTAATTATTTAGTCTAATTTATATAGAATTGACTCAAATAGGAGCTCGCTTAAACTAAAGATGGCGGTTGAATATAATATGTGTGTAATTAATAAGTATATAATTTATATTGACTTAAAAAAATATACCTGATAATCATAGGCAAATTTGAGATTTATTATGAGTACATGTCCAATGAATTTCTCAAGGAATATAAATGATTGACCAAAATTACTAGATTTTAATGAGTTACATCAGAGGCAGAGCAACATGGGGTGTCGATGGGCGCTGTAGAAAATTGTTCTCGCAGGAGATCCAGACCGATTAGCTCCCCGGCTTTGTATTTTTACATTGGATGTTTTATCAATTTATTTTCATTTCAATTCTGAGCTATATAGTCTCCTATTACTAGGCTTATTAAGAAATTGCATCTTCTAAATAAGAACTGACTTTGAGGGTGTTTTGGTGAGATTAAAAATTGTTTTAAAGATTTTTTTTAGATTTTAAAAGTGTTTGACAAATCCCAAAATAACTTAAAATAAATCAAAAGTTAAAAGTTGATCCCTCTCCCTTAAAAGTCATTTATGTTTGACCAACAATTTTACCTTTTTATAACTTATGTTTGCTTATAATTTCTTCATTATTTTGCTCATATTTATTTTCTCTATTTTTTCTTTCATTTTTTTTAAAAATTTTGCTTTTTTTTTTCCTTGCTCTTTCTTTCTTTCATTTTTTTCCTTCTTGTTTTTTTTCTTCCAATTTCTTCTTTTTCTTGCTCTTTCTTTTTTTTTCCTTCTAAATTATTTTCTCCTTATTTTATTATTTTATAAATTATTTATGGTAAAGAAAAAATATAGTCATTACTTATTACAAATATAATTAAAAAATACTCAAATATTTCATGTACTTTATTAAAATTATATATTTTAAATATTAAAAATAACTTAGACATATAAATTAACTTATATAATCAATTCATATTGAAGATGAATTAAAATAAATTAATTCTAATTTAATCTAATTTAGAAACAAAAATTTAGAATAATAATTAATATTTTATAATATATAACAGTTAAAGGGTATTTCAGACATTTTGATAAAAAAAGTGCTTAACAGCACTTTGGTACCAAACACATTAACAACTTTTTTTTTCAGCTAAATCACTTTTATCCAAAACGTAATTGTTTATTTTTAAAATAAGCTAGTTTCAGCACTTTAAAAAGTGCTTAGCCACTTTTTTTAGCTAATCCAAACAGACTCTTTATCCCTAAAAAAATCCTTATCTTCTAGAGGCCAAGCCCTGCCATTTTCTTTTTCCATTTGAATCCTATCAACCACACACACACACACATATATATATATATTGCATATTAACATTTTCTAACTTCTACATAATTATTTTTTATATTTAATTATTTTTTACTAAAAATTTCGTGGTACCTCACATACTTGCTTTGCCCATATCGACCCACAAAAATTTTAATCCTATCAATAGGCACTCTTTATATTGTAACATGTTTATTTCATTTTTCAAATAAACCAATCCACGGCTTATATGTGGCGACTACATGTTGTAGCCACTTTAATTAACTTGATAGAGTAAGGTTGTTTGATTCGGAAATAAGCAATCTACTGAATTAGATAATGACATTATTGAGTGAATATATACTTGTTGCCTTTTTAAAACAAAATTATTTAGTATACTAGCTAGATTAAATATGAGACATACAAATTGAGATATAATAATAAAACACATGCTTGGTTTTACGACGGCTAGATAAACAAACTCTTTGTTCCGATTTAAATTACGGAGAAGAACATTAATGTTATTTGATTGTTTTATTTGAAAAATATTCATCAAGAATTGTTATCTTAAATTGCATATGGTATAAATTTAATATTGTCATATAACTTTTATATCAATTTATATGACTTTTTTTTTTTTTTTGTAATAATTTGAAAGTTGAAAAGTTTGAATAAAACAATATTGCAGAAAATTTTTCTTGTGCAGGAGTTATGAGCCATTTTCATGGCTCATAAATGATTCCACGGATCGTGGTATGTGTTCGTGGATCTGTTAGGTGTTATTGAAAATTGGGCATGAAACCCCGAAAAGTGTCCATACGTCGTTTGAAGAGGCACATAGAAAGAGTTATGGAGTACCAAGCTTAAAAGTTTTTGTACAAACTGGAAGAATGAGACATAGATCATTCTACAATTCATAGTTAGGGTTTGTGAAATATTTCAGCATTTACAAACTATGTTTGAAGAAAGAAAGAATTTATGAGAAGGTCCTACGACTCATAAAAGAAATCATGAAAGGTAGACTTAGTTGGTGAAAAAATATGGATCCAAAACAAGGAGCTGCAATACTTTTTCTACGAACTAATAGGACGGTCCACAAGCCAATTCATATAAAATCTCAGAAATCTCTTATTTGAGGTCAAGATCCACGAGAAGAGCTCCACGGACCGTAAAACAAACTACCATCCATAAATCTTGATCATAGACCCTACTGACTGTTCTTAAGTGAGAGTTATCTCTAGAGTCTTAAGCGCTTATGGTTATTTTTAAAAAATTTATATAACAATTAAACAAAAAGTATTTAGATAAATTGAAAGTAGCGTGGGGGCATATTATTAGTTGAGAAGTGAAAAGAGGTCTGAACATTCGTCAGTTGCGGTGCGGCTGCTAGTTTTTGTGCAATGACATGTCTGGCTTTTTGTTAGTCATTACCTTATCTCATATTTTTTTGTGATTTTGAAGAGCCAAAATTGAACTTCAAAATCAATTTTTCCATATGTGCAGATGGACCAATTAATTATCAACAAATAATTTAATAATATATGCTTTCTTATCAACCTCTCCTCCCCTGACAGGTGCCTCATTCTCTGACTCTTTAGTTATTCTTTCCAGTACAAATCAACCAACTAAAATTATGTGAAAACCAACTGGTAGTTCATATACAAAAGAAAAAGTGGAACAATTTAGTGGATTAGGCCTCATTCGTATTCATTACTATTATTAAGATGGCTGATCTGATGCAATATCTTAAGGTGTGAATCTGAATACGTACCCGAATATAAATATTATATTAAAATTTAAATAAATAAATAGTTAATGTTATTTATTTTTTTAATATTCAAACAAATATAAATATTCTTTGTTCTAAAATAAAATTTTAAATTGATCTAATATTATATTAATAAAATATATTTAAATTATTATATGACTAGCGGTGATGATAATGACTAACGATGATGATTGTGTGTGTCGAATTGGAATGGTGTTGATTGATGATGGTACTTGTGGGTAATATATTTTTATGGCACATTAGTTGGCAATAGTGATTAAGTGTGGTTGCTAGTGATGACTATAACAATTGACATTTGATAGCGGGTGATGAACGATGATGTCGATTAATAATATATATACACTATTTATAGTCACTATCGATAGTGGTTAACGGATATAATAATGATTGCTCGTGATAATTATAAATGATGGCTAATGGTGATCACAACTAATTTTATCGATTAACGATAATGGTGTTGTGGGTGGTTGGTGGTAGCGATCGATGGTGGAGATAGTTATAATTAAAATGGTGGTGGGTGAAAATATATAATATAGTAATGAACTCTCATCTTTGCATCAATTCTTGAATAAACGCGTCCTAATAATAGTGAAACTTTGTTACATACCTTAATAATTCAAACATATTAAGATCCATTAATATGTATTAGTATTTCACAAAGAAGGAAACAATCATTTTTCAACTATAGAGACATCTTCCCAATAGTGATGAATAGAGTTCCCATCAAGAAAATTCATCATATATATTTTGTTATATAAGAAGTGTCAATAAAGCAGCTCACAAGTGGGCATCTCTTCGTCAACTGCTAGAGCTGATTGCTTCTGCGCTGCTATTATATGGAACCCGCAAATTATTTGCGGGTTCATTAATTTAATATTTTCAAAGCAACTTCATTATATTTATTCAGCTACTACACTTATGATTTTGCAGTATTGCTTCAATGATGATTTTACCATATTAGCCGCGATAAATTATTTTGTGAGTTTCTTAATTTAATATTTTCAAAGCAGCTCGATTATTTATTTTAGTGAGCTTCTTAATTTAATTTTTTCAAAGTAGCTTGATCATATTTCTTCAGCTGCTTCAATATGAGACATACTAAAAAAACTTGTGGGTTGCATAATTTAATATTTCTAAAGTAGTTTGATTATATTTCTTCGACTGCCTCTAGGTCTACTAATCAATAATTTAAAATTTTGAAAATGCATACAAAAGATTTATTCGCATCACAGAAATTGAGATTAAAAAATCTTTGTTCGGCCCGTCCGGGCATCATGACTAGTATATTACATAAATATAAAAATAGACAAGTTAGATCAAAATAATTATATTCCAATATAAAAAATATAAGATACCTACACTACTTTTTATGTATATCATTATACAAAAGAATATTATATACACTATATACTCAAAACTCAACATTTATTTGGACCAACAAAAAAACTCGAAATTGGAATGTAGATTTGTCTAAAAAGTTAGATAGATTGCCAAATATATTGTCTCTCAGTTAGTCAAAAAACTATCATTTAATTCGTCTTAACCTGTCACATGAAATTAATTATTCTTTTCGTATCAATTTATTGGAGGCACTTTGATTGAATATAAATTTATTAAGGAAAAAAACAGAGAAAACTTTTAAAAGTTATAACTTGAAATAAATCAATAAATCATACACACCACATTTTGAAATAAATGGTTTACGCCATTGGCACTTGGCATTAGAGAATGGTCAAAGAAGTAGTAATTTTTGAGTTTTTTTTCCTTCATTCACATGGCTCCAATTAATTAACGGCGCAAATAGTCAATATAGAAAAGGAAATGTTAATTAATGAGTAAGACCTATGATTGAGAAAAAATGGAGCTAAATAATCAAAACAAAATCTTGCTTACACATATATCTAAGTGGTAGGCAGGATTCTATGAAAGCTACTTATTTCTTACTTATTAATTTTAGTAGATTCATAATCACTATCTCCATTTTTAGTTACCACGTTGCTTAAGGGACCAGTAATTGTGTTTCTCAATATCATTCATTACATTCACTCTACTTTGGAAACTAAATTGACATGTTTCTCCTCGAACAATATTGCTTCATGTGAAAGGGCATGTGGTGTAGCGAATGAGTCTGCATCTCACTTAACAAAAAATTTTAGATTTGAGCTTTGAATATGAAAACATTTTTGTTAGAGAGTGTTGCCCTTGAATGGGCCTTACGCGATTTGAATTTGGATTAGTCAAGCTTCAATGTGAGTATCAAACATCAAATGAAAAACCTAAAAAACTATGTTACGCTAAAGAATTGAATTTTGAACCTAATTTTCAATCACAAAATCAACTTAATGACAGAAGGCTTGCCTAAAATTACATAAGAAAACCAAGTTCCATCCCTTTTTACTCGATGCAGGACTCATCAACAGCACCAGACCTTATGCGGCCTAGAGTTGGAAATATGAAGTGATGGATAATTTTATATGGATAGCTAACATCGACAAATATTTTAGGTTTGAGCTTTGAATATAAAATTTTGTTAGAGAGTGTTTTCCATGGATGGGCTTTAAGCGACATGAAGAGTGATTAATCAAGCTTCAATGTACGTATCAGACATTAGATGAAAAATTCAAAAAATTGTGTTACGCTAAAGAATTGAATCTTGAACCTAATTCATCATAAAATAATTAACTCAATGAGGAAAGATTTGCCCAAGATTATATAAGGAATCCACGTTCCATCCCTTTATACTCGATGTAGGACTCTTCAACAACACCATACCTCATGCGGCATAGAGTTGGAAATCTGAAGCGTGGATAATTCATAATTTAATATGGACAACTAACATTGATTAATAATAATTGAGATGAACTCTACTTTGATCAATATCATTTAAAAAAATAATTATTAAGTCTAACTCAACTTAAAAAATTTAAGGAGACCACTTTTTTTTTTTCATTGGACGTGGGACTCTTCAGCAGGTTTTGTGGTACTTTCAAAACTAAAGCACTATGATAAGATGGTAATTTAAATTCCAAAAAAATTGAATGGGTTTGCTGGTTGAACTCTATTGGCGCTGGTTATAAAGTGATTACGACTCCGGTAGCTTTCAGGCAGACAGAACTATCTAACATGGGATTTAATTATTCACATTAGGAAAATTTTCGCGAAACAATAAATATTTAATGATTTTTATGTATATTAGCTATAGTATCGATTAAATACTGAATGCAATTATAGTTTGATTAACTTTATTCGAATTTTTGTAGTTTAGTTTCTAATTGTATAAATTTAGAATTTGTGTACTCTTATCATAACTATTTGTATACAATTTATTAATATATTTGATTTGTATAAGTTAAAAAAAATTCATAACTGAGTTGTATATACATAATTTGTATATAATTTATCCTATTTATATATTGACAGGCGAAATATGCAAATAAATATCTATAACAAAGGAAATTAAACAAATGAAAAGTAATTAGGCCAATTGTAGCTGAGAAGAATAATCAACTTATTTCTTTTTGTTATTTATAAAATTTATCACTTTAATTTACATATCATGTATATTTTTTTACACTATCAATATAGTCGAAAGTACAATATAAAATTCATACTTATTAGTTTTTTTTTAAGTGATTTATTTCATTATTTTGAAATTCTAGCTCTGAACGGACATCAAATATCGAATGAAAAAAAGAAAAAAATGGCTAAAGCATCCACCAGTCTTTAGTCTTAATGTTATTCACTTATTCTTAGGAGGGGACGGTGGATAGAAAAAGAATAATATTTTTGTGAAAATCAAATCGTAATTTAACACTCATTATTTGTTATGACCTAGGCCAATTATCCAATATAATTCAATTCATTCTCTCTTAATTTCATTGATGAAGAATAAAATATTTGGTTTCTAATATTGTCAATTAAGTTCATGAAAGACGGGTAGAAATGCCAAACCAATATTCTTATTTTCCCTCCATCTTATTTTAATTATCATATGTTACACTTTATGAAATTTAATTTAACTAATTTTAAAAATTAAATTAGTTTAATTAAATTAGATTAAATTAATTTAATATTTTTAAATAAAAATGTTGATATTCAAAAATTATAAAAAATAATATTATTATTTTTCATATCAATATGATAATAAAATATATTTTAAAATATCAATCAAATTTTATATAATTTAAAATTAAAAATGAAAATTATAACAATTAAAATAGGATGTATGAAATATATGACAAGTTTCAATCTACATCTATTTTAGGTAAATGAGCAAATCACTAATACTAATTATTCTACTGTCTACACCATTATTTGTCTTTGTTGGCATATTACAACCCTGCTAGAAACAGTTTGTTGATATAAGTTGTTTAATTAATCAGGTACTCTCCGTTTTAATTTAGTTATCATAGTTATTAAAATTAATTAGTTCAAACTAGTTGTTAATTTACAGAATCAAGAAATAATTTTTTTTTTCAATTCTATCCTTAGTAATTATTATTCTTAAATGTGAAAACTCCTTTTGCTAGGATAAAATTTTTTAAAAATATAATATTTATTTGGATTATTTTACTCAAATTATATATCTTCTTAAATTTTTCTTAAAGGGTATATCAATCCTTATCCTGACAACTAAATTGAGACGAAGAAGTATCAATATGGGTTATTAGATTTATTTCATTTTAGCCTTGTTATTAAATGATTAAGAGAGCTACACCAGCCATGTATGATGCATGCATGTACCTAGCTACATTTTATTTTATATTACAAGCAGAATAATTAACTATGGAATAATAAAACTTGGATAAGCATGTGACAATGTTTTTCCACTTTTATATGTCATTCAAGATGATATACTATATGTACCTACCTGCAGAATTATTATATAATTTAGTATACTATTTTAATATTAGTATTCTTTTTTAATAATAGTTCACAAATCACAATTACGGGTTTGAGTCACTTTTCAAGATCATCACTAAACAAAACGTAATCTTCAATCCTGAAAAAGACATATATTGACGTGTATACATATTTCAATGTTTCTTTATATGGCATATAGTCTTAAAAAATCTAGCTATATAGTATAAAAGTAACCAAATTTAATGTCCCTCTCTCAGAATGATATATATATATATATATTTGTATTATTTTGATTACGAATTAATGATCTAAGATTTTTGAAATTATTCATGTAAAAGAAAAGAAATTATGCTTCCTCTATTAATATAGATAACGGCGTGTTTGATACGGAAAAACACCCAACACCATCATCTCACTGCCTATCTCCTTGACCATCAAGGATGAGCAAGAATTTCTATTAAGAGAGTTCAAAATCTGAAGTAATAGACACATAATCTAGTCGAATGAAGTTCAATATCGATTATATATACATTAATAAATATTTTAACCATATATATATAGAGAGAGAAAGAGTATGACTTTTTAATAAAGGGAATTCAAATGAATCCCTAATCAAATGGTAGCTCCGTCCCTGATCCCAAACCCTACCGCCCACCACATCCCACCTTCCTATTATTTTGCTTGATAACATATAAATACACAAATAAATACTGATTTTACTTGCCTAAAAAAATAAATATATAGGCCATTCTAAAATATTTCTCATGAAAAAAATATTTTTCTCCATGACAAACACGCCCCAAATAATGATGCAGTAATAGTACATGTTATGACATATTGTTTAACTAATAATTAAAATCATGACATGAAAACCTTATACCACCTTAGATCTTCCGGTTTTGCCTTTGGAAACAATTGGTTGAGTTCATTATCATAGGATCTTCAATAATATAATTAATTGGTTAATTTGACAAACAACCTTATCTTCTTTCTTCTTATTAGTTTCTTTCCACTTTATTTTTATTTTAAGGTTTTTGTCGCTTTACATTCAAGCATTTATTGTCACCCCTTCTTATAGACTTTTTCACTTATTCAGTACTTAGATTTATATTTTAGGGCTAAAAATATTAATATATATATATATTGTGATATTAATATATCTCTAGTACTCACCCCTATATTTTTGCATCTATTTTGTGGTGCAGGTCCTAGTTCAGATTAGCAACAGTAATTCTTCCTGTGATAGCTATATTCGAATACCAGTAATGAGTATTTGACATCCGTGGATCCTTTTAACTCCTTCAGTATTTGTGGCTGTCTTTCCTGACTTGGGACTTTCCCTGCATGTTTATTATTATATTATGATAAAATATATAAATCAATCAATATTTATTAACATATGTACACAGTTTAAAATGAATAAATAAAAGTGAATCTTCAAATTTTTTGAAATGAAATTTATATATTTTCAAATTACGTAAAAAGTACTATAAGTGACAATAATTGATAATTCAAAATATTTAAAAAATATATGAAAATTTTATTTTAAAAAGTAAATTAATTTGAATCTCAAAGTTCGAAAGGTACCACAAAACTTGAGACGGAGAAAATAGTATATATATTTGTTAGGGTTTTAAGGAGTGCAAGCGTCAAAGTATAACATTGATTATGTTCCTAAATCTTTCTACTTAATTAAAAACTAAAAGTACAGCTCTGTTTTATATTGCGTTTTTAAATATTTGTTTTTTCTTCTTGGCTTGCTAAAAGTAGATAGCAATGTGGCATACTACTATATTTAGATAATAAGAACCAACCAGAATTGAACACATAAAAGCAAAATAATAATGCAAGTTTGAGGAAATACTGGAAAAGGATAATTTATGTCTATAAATAAATTGTTTGTTTAGCTTAAGTTGGAAAACAGCATATAAAGTTGTCACGTGTTGACGTGGGTACCAAAAAGAAGTGAACTCTTGCTGGATTAGGTTTGAAAGTCTTCTCCAAATCCAAGGAACCAAATACTAAATTCGTAGAATATTTGCTGCTTTTAGGGCAACAAAATTTAAAGTAGATACTTTTGACGACTAATCACTACTTCTTCCAACCAAAAATCAACACATCCACCTCATTCCTTTCCTTCAATACTACTATTTCACTTTAATAATACTCTTTCCATGATGTCTAATATTTCACATATTTATTCTCTCCATCTATTATACTATCCTGGGATGTCTATTAGTACTTGTTCAGTTTATGAAATCAAGAGATAATTTTACCTTTAGTTCCTAATTTACTCTTACCATTAATTATAGTCATTTTTCTATTACAATTTTCAAGATATTGTCTCTCTTATATTCAAAGTTAATTTGGTAAAATTATCCTTATCATTTACTACTTCATAATCCATGTGCCAAGTCAACGGGGATAAGTAAAGATGGACGGAGAGAGTACTCATTTAATGAAATCAAGAGATAATTTTACACTTAGTTCCTGATTTATCTTTATCGTTAATTACAATGATTTTTCTATCGCATTTTTCAAGATTTTGTATGTATTATATTCAAAAGGTAATTTGATAAAATTATCTTTATTATTTATTAATTTTAATTCTTATGCTCAATAGTGGACAATTATTGTTGACGAAGGGGAGCAATAAGAACAACAACAGTCTATTTAATCAAGCTTCTCAGAGTACAAGATACTTATTTTTTAAGAAAAAAAATATTTATTTTAAAGAATTGAGCTGTTTGATCAAGTTTTAATATGAGATTTTAAAAGATTTTGAATATTACTTGTTCAAAAAGAATGATCTAGTTTAACTTAGCACGAAATTTAAGAAAATAAAAAAGTTTTTTTGATTTTGTGATTGTAAATTAAAATTAATTAATTATTAATTATAATTCATTGAAATATTAGAAGATGAACAGAATTTCATAATAAAAGTAAGATATATATAAAATAATAAATTATCTGTTAATTTCTTAAATTGAACGAATAAAAATAGACACTCGGAATATTTTAATTACAATACAACTATAATGTTATTGTTTTAATTCCATATTTAGCCCTACAAGATGCGCATTGAACGGGGAACTCCATATTTTTATGGAAAAGTTTACTATAAATAGAGGATAAACATTTTCTCTTTTTCTTTTGGTATAGTTCTACTAATTTGTTACTAATACTTTTTAGATTATGGATTGACGTATTCAACTTTTTATTTTTCAGATTTATGGATTCTGAATTGGATATTGCATATAGTAATTATGGATTTTTGGATATTTGAAAACTTAGATTTTTTATGTTTTACATTCAGTTCTATTCATATATGTGTCAAATGCTAATTAATACATCCAATTTTTAAAAGTTTCAATAAATTAGTACGCTTGCTACCTCAAGTCAAATATGAAATAACACGACACATGGATGATAGAATGACCTCAATCCTTGTTAATTATAAAATGTGATATATTCTATGGAGAATATTATTAGGTGAGTTGAGATTGTTAATAATTATGTTTTATCTAAAAATAGGACTCAAGATCAAGATCGATATATCCTTGCATGCAAGGTATATTAAAGGAAAAAGAAAAAAAGGGTCATAAATAATATTATAATGATTCGTTCATTAAAATAATAATCATCATATATATATATAAAATATTTTTATATTTATGTAACATAATATATAGTTTTTTAATATTACATAGCGAATGTAATTATTTTCGGTCGAGCGGCCAGATGTTTAACTTGTCCTGATTCAATTCAAGTTTAAAAGGTGCATGGTGGATGACTACAGTGCATTTCATCTCACAGGCCCAACTTGATGTTTGGGTTTTTTTTATAACAGGCCCAAAAGGATCTATTTATTAATTAATGGGCTTGCTCTTTATATTCAGATTGGGCCAGTTGTAGGGATCTGTATATTTCAAGTTTGATCCATAAGTAAGTTTACTGAAAAGATTGAAGAGTTTTCTGTATTATTCAAGTTTGAAAATATACAAAAGAAGATTTTATTAGTTTCAAGCAATTAAGGAAATTATAAAAGACAAATAAGCAAATGAAAAAATGATTATTGATCAGTGGGATTGAAATTTTGACCCATTTTTAGTTCAGATCGCTCCAGTCATTTCGACCCAATTATATATTGAGGTAATTTTGACCCATTTTGGGTAATTTTTTTAAAGGATTTTGTATAGAATAAAAAAAAATGATTTCGTTTCTGACGTTGGGCGGACGGCGTGCTTATCTTGTGTGATAACACTATAGTAGATGGGTTAAAGAAAATGGTAAACAAATGTTATGAACCGTCACCTAGAGTAATTTGTGGTCCATTGGAATAATTTCTTATAGTAATTAACTTATAAAAAATTTAGACATATTTTATTTACATAAAAAATAGCCAAAAGTCATAATAAAATATACAGTGATTATACAATATATCTTGCCAAAGTCATAGAAAGAATACACCGACTATATGATATAGATTATTTAGACATGAATTATACACTGAATATACATTATGATATACTAAAAAATTGAATAGAATTTGATTATACGTGAAATATACAATCACTATACATATCCATACAATGAATGACCATTTTTTCTCTATAATTACTTTGGTGAAATGGTCATCTACTACAATTATACATCCAATAAGGAACCCATTTCCATCTATTTAAGGATAGCAATGGAACAGGACAGGATGGATATGAGGGAATTTTATAACTATCGAGACAAAATAAATTTAAAGTTACGTGGGACAGGATTCTTCACTATTACATTATTGAGTTGATAATTTTTTCCTGTTCTCATGGAATAATCAAAATACCATAAGGTATATTCCTAGTCCTAGTATACATATACACTACAAGATAAAATCAAAATGATTTCTCTCCACTAATTTCTTCAATACACAATCCAATTCCATCACTCTCCTATGACTTGTGGAAGCAAAATGCATACTTGCGACCTTCACTTTTACGTCCAAACAAATTACCCTTATTAATACTTCCCCGTTCTCTTTTACATGTATTATAGGAATGACACTTGTACTGAGATAAAAAGGCGAGTTTATCATTTTGCTTTTATTTAATAGTAATTATCTTTTTAGTTTTTTTAGTTAATCAAAAAGTATATCTTTTTAAAGTCATTAATTATTATCAGTAAAATAGGAACAACAGTATAATTTATGCGTCTGATATTATGGATTGATATATATATTAAAAATCATGTATTTATAATAAGGAGTTGGGTAGAATTTATATCTATATATTATAGACGTTGAGTCCCTTCCACTTTGAACCTGAAAATCCCATTGTCGTCATCTGGCTCTATTCTCTGTCATCCTTTCTACTACCTTAGTTGAGCTTAAACTTTCTGTTGTGATAATTAGTTTGAGGAACTGGTTCTCTACTTCATTGCTACTCAATCCCGGTGGATAATTTCAAGGTACATCTTGAGAGTTTGACACAGACGACGAAGATGATTATTCAGGCCATGTGGACTAGGTTTTCGATGAAAGTTCTCACCAGATTGAAATCTCAGTCCATTTCGCAGCGGAAAATTCCGACGGGGTGGTAACTCAGATGATAAGCAAATCTACTTGGTGCACTGAAATTGATTATCCTGGACCTGATGATACACTATTAGGGTAATCAACCACCGAGGATGATGAATGTCTCAAAAATATGAAGGACATAGTGTTCGATAAAACTCTCCAGCGAAATGAATTTGAGCTGCAATGAAAATATTGACATCTGTAGCTTGTTGTCACTGAGAATCTGTTTTCCCATGAGATTTTTTCCGTCTCATGTTGATGAACCAACAGGAGTTGGAGGGATTGAGTTTTTTCCATGTATATTCAACCAGCCGTCTTTCGTTGATTTCGGGATCCAGTCATCCAGAGCAATGTGTGAGAGCATGGGAAATGGTTTATCCCCTTATTATTGGTTCGAAACTGGACAGCATTTATCTCAGCTCATTTTCTTTGTGTTCCAGCATAAGCAATGTGTAAGTCTTTTCGCCGTGCTGAAATTTGTCAAGAATGGTGCTCGTGTTGCTTTTGGCGCTCAAGCTGGTCGTGTTGTAATTGTTTTTCCATGACGAGACCTCCCTTTTAAGAGATGCCTATAGGAAATGCATGTGGTACTTTGAATTTGTTTTAATGAGGCAGTCTGCTCACAGTGCGCAGACTTGTGTAGGTACTTTCTATTATCCCGTCATTCAAGAGGTATGTACATACTTGGACGTGTTTATATACTTTGCACATGTGTATGCTCTTACTCTATGACCAAAGGGTGGATCCCTGATTGTGAATGTCTACACTAGTGAAATAATTGAACATCAAATTGTTGGTATAGATATTAGTGATAGATCTTACGTCGAGTGCGGATATGTTTGTTGAGACTTGAGACTGTTTTATTTGTTCTGATTGCAATGTGTAGAGGACTGCTGCCTGATTGCGCATGGTTTTGGATAAAATACCAAGGAGATGTGTTGTTTGTTGGATTGGAGGGATTGGGGCTTATGAACTAGCAGAAAAATGTGAGGGAGTATTCTGTTTGTTCAACTTGTTACAGCATGGATATGTTATCTTTGTTAGACTCTTGAAAGTCATTCGCAATGCTAATCCCTTTCTTCCGATGGGTTCTCTCAAGAACAAGACTTCTTCCATGACTTTCATCCCTTATGATATTGTAATCCTTGAGAAAGACTATTGTTACATGGATAGCTACAAATGGTGCAGCTTATTTAAGTATTAACTTACAACTGAGTGAATTTGTCAAGATATCTTACAAGAACAAATCTTATTAGTTCTGCATTGCAACATATGGACTCGCGAAATCAGATTTGTTGATGGTGATAATCAATCTTGTTGGCCCTTTAGAATTACTTTATTGCTTATCTCATATGTAGGGTGTTTTCCCCAGCTATGCCTCCACTTTTAACAGTAATTAAGGACCATACCTTGGTCATCTTTCGGAGGAAGTGGAATGCTATCTTCCTCAAGATGTCGCCTTCAGTGAACTTGTGCCAGTTGGCTCCTCATAACACACATTTTGATCACTTTGTACTTTGAAAACCAATGATTTATTGTATGCAAGAGTTCAGCTTACTTTTTCATTGGGCGTTTGTGTTGCTATGTGCAAATCTGGTGCAGAAAATGTCTCTGAGGTTATGAATGTTCATTTCCCTAGCACTACCCATGAGTGCATTTGTAACGGCATATATGACCTAACAGTAAGGGAATACAACAAGGTAGAGTCAAATATTTTGCCTTCTCATATGGAAATACTCCCATGTGGCCATCAGGAGAGTGACAAAATCATGCAACCATCTACAACTCTCTGTGAGGCTACTGGAGCCAATGTTGTGGCATTAGCAGGCTATAAGGCTCTTCTTATGGAATTGCATTCTAGGACATTGCTACGAATATTCTTTGGACACCAAAGTAGTGTCACAAGCTCTCTTAACGATTCGGAGCATGTTCTTTGCCTATGTTCAGCAATGGGATTTTGACAATGATGTTGTTGATGTAAGTTTTACTACTCGTGCCTTGAGGACGAGGTTCTTATTGCGGCCGGAGGTACTTGTTATGAATGGTCTGGACCAGTACTGGCAAAGCAGCCCAATACCAGCCCAATACCAGATTAAGTGACTATATTTGGGATCCAGGTTGATATATAGCTACTTAAGTTGCTATTCAGGTCTGTATCTCCTTATCCCTGTCCTATCCGTTCTTCTCACCCCCTTTCTGAGTCTATGCTTCTCTTCTCCCTTCAATCCTTTATTACGGCTCTTGTTATCCTTTCAACTACCTTGTTGATCTTAAGCTTTTCACTGTAACAGCTAGTTTGAGCTTTCAATCAAAGGAATTGGTTCCCTGTTGTTGAGCATTTAAGTGTTCACTTCAGAAGATCTATCAAGATCCGTTCAGGTTTTGCTAATTCAGATAATATGTTTTCTCATTTTTATGTGTTATTCAAATAAGAGAACAAAGGAATTTGGAATAATGGGTTATTGGGTACAGATGTTGACGAACGCCTTACTGGAGGAGATGCCACCAAGTTATTTGCCTCGTCAATAGCTCAAGCAGGTTCTTTTCTTTTCTACTTCCTTTATTTCCTTGATGTCCTTCACTTGTACCAATAACCCCATTATTCAAGTGAGTCGTTATTTTCTTAGATAGTGTTAGATGGTCAAAATTATTTTTATTATGTAGTAGATCTTGAATCCTCTTTGACTTCTTCAATGTTTACTTTCTTTATATTTTGAATCTCCCACCTGATTCTTCCTCTACCACTACATGTCGCTGTCTAGAAACCTAGTTTTATTATGTTTGTCAATGTTGCGGCAAGAGATCAAGTGCAGTTTGTGCTTTGTCTCAAGTTTGTAACGCTGACAATGAATCAAATAATTTGAAAAAACAGAATATAACTTAAATAATATGGTGAAACTGGCTACTGGGTGAAAATAACACCTTTGTTACATATATACCTTTGTGTTGCCAGACTCTTGCAATTAATTCACAGATATACTGATTTTGAACTATTTAAGAAGTTCTCAATCCGTATAACACACATAATCAGGCTGCAAGCTAAAAATCCTCTAGACTTTGTGTGGAACTATAAAAATTCGTGTAGATTATAGTGTTTGAAGATAGACAGTGTCAGCACAAGTTAAAATGCATGTTTTTAGCCGACTGTGCTATGGTCATATAGAAGACAAAACACTTGAAAGATTTTTGAACACTGTACACACTAAAGTTAATGAGAACCACAATATGAACAATTCCTTTATTACATTGGAAAGATACAAATAATAGTGAAATGGAAAACCAAAGCTGAACTAGAAAGCCTTGGATAATCAGCAATCACCCTCAAAGTGAAATTCCATTCCATTTCATCATTATTGGGGAAGATGGTAATACTAATAAACAATACAGGGACATCAAATGATCTCACCTTAACAAAAAATAATAATACAGAGACAGCAAATTAATAGGAGAAGAAAAGTTGCAAAATTTAGAGCCGGGATGGTCCAACAGGATGATGCATGACAATGTTATTGTAAGCATCAAGAGTCAAAAAATCATCCAAGACTGGGGCAGTGCACTGCCTTGTGAATAACTTGCAAGCCGCCTTGTACATTCCCTTCTTAAATTTCCCCTTTCCAACTTCTCTCTCAATCCTAGCCATTTCTTCTTCAACCACTCTTCCAAACAGGTCTAAGTTCACTTTCACCCCAAGTCCATCTCCATCCAATTCCACACCATATTTCAGCCACTGCCAATTCTGGACTCTGCTAATCTCAGCTGCGGCAGCTTCCTCCATAAAGTTGTAAAGAGGGACACAACCAAGCCCTGCCAGCCAGGCTGCCAAGTACTGAATTCCCACTCGGGTGTTCAGCCGGAGGCCCTCCAAGGTACAGACCCCTCTAGGCCTCTGCAGCAGGTCTTCTTCATCTAGGATGGATGCCTCTTCGCGCTTCATGGAATAGATTTGGTTAGGGGCATTGTCCATGTGGTTAGTGAAGACTTCCATGCATGCTGGAACTAGGCCAGGGTGAGTCACCCATGTTCCATCATGCCCTGCCTTCACTTCTCTTAGCTTATCCTTCCTTACAAGTTCCAATGCTGCTTCATTAGCTGCTGGATCATCTCTGATTGGAATATGAGCTGCCTGTTTCATGGATATAATCCAGCTATTATGCATCAATGTGATCATGTACAATAAGATTTCAAATTAACCTAATCCAAAAATTGGAAATTACTTCAGATGGTTTTCTTTCTTCCAAATATTGTGAAACTAATAAAAAATAAATATATTGGTTTGTTGATAATCACAAAAGTATCAGAGGATGACAATATTCCAGCCAACACACTAACCGGCTTAGGATCTTTCATACATTTCAACGCTAAGTATTTCCTATTGTACTCCTACATCAGTCCAATGTGGGAAGTATCATGTACCTACTTCCTAACATCAATAACGTCCTACTAGCATGCTGATGTTTCCCTATCCATTTGTTTGGCATGTCTGCATTTTATTTGAGTTACTGTCATATAGTACAAATATGCTTGTGTAAAATTACTTAAAAGAACATTGAATTAAAAAAGAAAAATTGATATAGACATACCATGCCTCCCATAGCATGGACGCCACGTTTATGACAAGTGTGGATGAGCAAGTCGGAGTAACTCCTCATGAAGTGTTGAGCCATGCCAACTTGAAGCCTATCGGGGAGCACTCGATCAGGGTGACTCTGGAAAGTCTTGACATAGCTGAAAATGTAATCCCATCTGCCACAGTTGAGGCCAATAGAATGGTCTCTCAGTTCATACAAGATTTCATTCATCTGAAACACTGCTGGAAGTGTTTCAATTAGGACTGTGGCCCTTATGCTTCCTTTCTCAATTCCAGCCCGTTTCTCTGCCCTCTCAAACACATTGTTCCATATTCTTGCTTCCCTGTTCAAACAAAACAAAAACTGCCGCATTTTCTTGGAATATAATTTCAAGACTATATAAATTTACTAACAAGCACACAACTAACCTCGAATGTTCCATTTTGGGAAGATAGAAAAAGGGTCCAAATCCTTGTCCTTGGGCCTGGCGGAAGTTGGCATAGTTGTGGAAAAAATAGAGGCCGAAGTCGACTAGGCAACCAGTGGCAGGCTCACCATCAATGAAGATGTGAGCTTCTGGCAAATGCCACCCTCTTGGACGCACAAACAACTTAGCTGTCTTATTGTTCAGTTTATACACCTTGTTTCTGGCTTGATCATGGAATGTTATTGTTCTATTTACTGCATCCCTCAAATTTATATGGCCTCTCATTACATTTTCCCAGCTTGGTGATAGTGCATCTTCAAAGTCCGCCTGTGGAATATTATATCTAGTGAAATCTATGATCATCGCTATGATATGTAGGGGAAAAAAAATGAAAATGCACATCTTGGCATGGACATTTTAGGAAAACAAAAAATAGAGATGTTTGTTGACATACTACTTTCATGTATCATGTTAGCAAAATGTGACCAGGAATTTTGCATACCATGAATACTTTGGCTCCAGAATTAAGGGCATCAATGATCATCTTCCTATCGACTGGTCCAGTAATCTCCACCCTCCGATCAGCCACAGCCTGCGGCACAGGAGCACACACCCACTCTCCTTCCCTAATATAATTGGTTGTTGGATCAAAACCCGGCAAACCTCCATTATTATACCTCATTTTGGCCTCTCTCCGACACTCCATTGCATACTTAATATGGTTCCTGAATTCCCTCTGCAGATCAGCTACAAATTGCACAGCATCCCTAGTTAAAATCTTGGAAAATAAAGGATCATATCTTCCCCTAATGTCCACTCCTTCAGGCACATCATAACCCATAATTCCACTACTATTTTTTTTAACATAGTTATTCGGTTGAATGAGTATCTCATCAAAGCTAGCCATTTTTTCTTGTTTAGTATAATTTCAACACACTTAACGTACTTCTTTCTTCTTTTTTTTTCCTTTTCTCTCAGCAATCTAGCTAACCGCTGGCTGCAATTTATAGGGGTGAAAACAAGAGCTACGCCAGCATTTCGCTATAGGTTTTGAAAATTTAGTTTCAAATAACTGTTTGATCGTCGAATTTGATGTTTAAATATTTTTAAATTATTAAAAAACAGAGTCAGATTAGTCTACTTTTTTCAATTAAAATACATGTCCAAATATAACTTCAAAAGCTAATTTGTAACTTCAAAAGCTAATATTTTCAAGTTTTAATTTTAAAATTTATGATCAAATGAGAGCTTAAATTAACTAAATTCTTAAAAATGTGGATAGCTAATGATTTCAGGATTGTCTTTGTTTCCTTTTTTTGTTTAATAAATAAATAACATATGTTTTGATAAATGAATAATAATATGTGGATAAGTATTTATTTCTTGCGTTTCCTTATAAGATATTTAGCAGAGCTTACCAATAGGTGATTGGTTCAAAAGGCCCTTATCTTCTTTCTCCTGTCCTTTTTAATGTTTTTATTTTGATCTTTAGTCCTTCGTGATAAGAGCCTTGACATAACTCATAAAATCATTGTTATATGCTTAGGAAGTTATAAATTAAACTATAGAAATAATCTTTTATAAAAATAGGAAATAAAGTTATTTCTTCTATCCAATTTTACTTTGTCTCTGTTGATTTGACATAAGAATAAGAAGTAGTAAATGATTGGATAATTTTACCAAAATACTCTTTGAATATAATAAATTCTATGTCTTGAAACATATAAATAGGAAAATGACTATAATTAATGATAAGGATAAATTAGGAAGTAAGTGTAAAATTATCTCTTGATTTCATAAAATGAACAGATATTGTTCGACATGCAAAAATATTATAAAAGCCAAGTAAAAATGAACAGAGTAAATATATATAATAGACTTTTATAATCTAATCATATCCTAAATTATATCCATAGCGAAAACTTAAAGAACAGACTGCTCATTTTCAACTTTTAAAAAAGTCTCTTCCAAATCCAAGGAGCCAAGTAGTAAATTTGCTGCTTCGATGACTTAAAATGACCGCTCATTCCGACTAAAATTTAGCACAGCCACCTCATTAGTATTTTTTCTGGTTCATATTAAGTTGGTATAACATAGGGTGACTTAAACAAAAGTATTTAAGGACGTAAGTCAAATATTTTTCTTACTATTATTCTTTTAATTATTTCAAAACTATTCTCCTGAAAAATATAAAATGGTTGAGGATGGAAAAAGTTAAAACAATTCTCTTGAATTTTGAAAAATTTCACTTCAATTCACTTAATATGGACAAAAAAGGGATCACTTGCAATGATGTATTACGTCTGTTATAAATACTGTTCTGTTTTATTTTGTTTGGCCTCTATGTTAAAAATAGTTCCTTTTCTTTTACTTATCATTTTAAGCAAATCTATTTATCATTTTCTTTTCATATATCATTAGATAGCTAAATAATGTAGTACAATATTATAAGTTAAATTTAGATCTTAAAGCATAATCAATAAAATCAATTTAGTAAGAAACACATCTAATAAATCTTTTTAATAAAATCAGTCTAGTACTTTGAACACAAAGTACTATAGAAGAACATGTAAATCCGATCAATGGAAAATTTGCTTGTTAAAAATGGGCACGTAAATTTATGATTTCTCCATAAAATTAAGCATTTTATTTATATTTTTTAAATTAATATAATATTATCTGTTGACACTTATTCTATGAAAAGATTGAATTATGTATTTGATTGGATGTTATATTATTTATTTACCTAGAGGACAAAAGGTCAATTTTTTTTTTTTTTTTAGTTTAGTGATACGGTACTCCAATATTTTGAAGATTCTAAATTCATCTCGAATTATCCAATTTAATTAGGAAATAACGCCTTGGGTGGCGTGGGGGTTGTGAGGGAAATGTCAGTCAAATTATTATATGTGACCCATGAACATGTTATGCCAGCTGCCAAGAAGTTTCCTATCCACTTAAATTCACAAAGTAGAAGGTGTCCTTGAGGGTGACAGTAGCGTAACCACACAAGAAACGAGACCGGACCTATAGACAAACACGTACAAGGATAATTGATACAACATGTTTTTCTCTATTGTTTTTTTTTTTTTTTACATCAATTATCAGAAAATATCTTATTCTAGACGTACCATATAGTGTACCAAAAAATAAAAGAGTAAATGATCAATTTCCACGAGATCGCGGCTGAAGAAGAAGAGGAATTGGGAATTAGGGCAAAAGCCTTGTTCTCAGCTTTGGTAAAGGAAAATATATATGAATGTATTGAATTATAATAATGTACAGTAATAATACATATATTTATATCCTATACTCCTCCCTATGTTAC
>JAPFFP010000070.1:19813444-19842925 GCA_026153255.1 Solanum medicagineum
TTTTGGTATATACATGTACACTTATTTTCTGTATTTTACATTTATGTATATTCGAGGGTATGACGGGGCCCTGTCCCGTCCTATGATTCACTTCGTATATATAGAGGTCTGTGGATACATGTGGGTGTGGGATATTGCATGTGGTATGACTATGTATGCATGATATATATTTGTTGGGCGGTTCTACCGCAGCGGTGACCTTGTCGGCCCGCATATATATGTGTGTGTGTGTGTGTGTGTGTGTGTGTGTAGATGTTTGTGGTGTGTTGGGGTTACTGTTTGCAGGTTTGGTTAGTTAGTAAAACAAAGGAAACTCTGCCGAAATTTCGATAAATTCCTTAGCTAATATAATTGGAAATCCAGGTTGGTGTTGTTTGGGTGCCCAATCGGCCCTAATCACGACCCATGGGTTGGGTCGTGACATAAATATAGCGAAATTAGAACGTCATAAATATAAATATTACCTAGTTGTCAACGGTCCGAAATATTCCTCTTTTAAAGTGATTATAATAAATTTTCATGTCTGGTATATTCCAACTGAACATGCGGCGGGGTCCGATGACATTTACGAACTGCAACCGTCCTGTCAACTTGGTTGCAACATTCATATAACCAGATTTGAAGAGCCAAAGGGAAACCAAGTAATAATACCCTCTCCTATCCCCCAACAATTTGTTTACGTATGCAATCCCTAAAATTGGTGAACGACAAATAGCCCCATGGATAATTAACGTACTTTCCCGATTCGAGTAGTAAAAAATAATCTTCAGGAACAAAACAATTCTGACAAGGGGATGAAAGTATAAAAGTACTAATGCAATAAAGGATACACATATTGAATACATCATCTCGTTCGATTTCTTCTTCATCTTCAAACACACAAATGAAATCGTGTTTTGGCACGCCTCTATTCTTAACGTTTGAAAAATACTTCCACATCAGTTTTAGTGGGCCAACTAACTCATGGATAAAATCGTCCAATGTACCACATTTGAATCCAGATACAGCCTTAAACTCAGCAATACCAAATTCTAATATAGAACCGTACAAACAAAATTTGAAGCTATCTTTACTATCGTTGGATACCTCATTATGCACCAAGTGTCGTATGAGTTGGAGTTGAACTCTCAAAACGGGTAATTCGAGTAGGTACTCGAATGGTGACTGTTTGAACATGTCAAGCATGTCCACTTTTTCCAATCTCTTTTTAATAAGGTCAAAAGCGTCAAAGTTTATGTAATTAAGCCATTTAGGTTATTGGCTTTGGTCCTAATTCAAAAATAAATACATAAACAACAAAATATATAATCACTTAAAAATCATAATGCAACACCTAGATAAAAATAAGTACATGGTTGCTTATACCAAAAAAAAAAACATAAAAAAAAGGAAGTAAAAAAATTTTTAATATAAGTTTTGAACAACATAGCATCAACATTTTAGCAGGTATAATACCAAAACACAGAGCAGTTCACCCCATGACATGATATAAGTTAGCTAATAGTTGTTTATTTATAAAGGTTAAACCAACTAATTAACTAATAAAATGGCATGTGTTAGTAACATGTGTTATACATAAAAGTATATACAAAATATGTGAAAACAGAAACAAAAAAATGAATACTAATAAAATGACCAACTCAGTAACTTATGTTATAAACAAAACACTTAATAAAATGACCGAATCCCCTTTTTGTGTAAAATCAAGAACATTAACATTCAAATCAACTCCCTCATCTGGCTTATCGCTAACTAGAGAAGAAGTTAGTATGTTAAAATTAGGTCTTGAACAACGCAAAGGTGTTCTATCGAACAATATGGGTTCAGAATCCAAACGGGGGCTTCTTCACTCATTTCGAAAACAACACTGATGAAAACTCAAAGAATTACTAACAAACTCTACGGTTCAATTTTGAAAAGGCTGAAAATATTTTTTGAACAATGAAAAAAATGAGCTTTGAAGGAATATGAAAGGAGTTGGAAAGAATATGAAATGAGCTTTGAAAAAATTAAATCAGCCGACTTAGGGAAAAACATTAGTAACTTGTCTTTTCCAAGTCAGTAATAATAATAACGGTGTATAGAAAGAGTAAAAAGTTGAGTCCCTTTATTACTAATACACGTTTCCCATAAAAAAATCATCAATGTGTCATATCAAAAATAAAAAATACCATAATAAAAAGTTGAGTCTCATTATTACTACTACACGTTCCCCATAAAAAAACTATCAACGTGTCATATAAAAAATGATTCAAATAAAAAAAATCATAACATAATAACAAAACGTCTTAAAAATAAAAATGACATCCATGTAAAAAAAAATCTATCATCTAAATATTTTTAAAAATTGACATAGACTATAATATTTTTGCATATATTGTACATTATTGTAATTTTTCCTACAGTAATATACTAACAAAATATGATAGAGGGCATATTTATTTTCTTTTTGAAATTAAATAATCTTTAGTTCTCTCTATTATACCTATTATTATGTTTATCACAAGTTGACTTTGTATCACAGAGTGATTTATTTCTTCAAAAAGACTCTCCAATTCTTTATGGTATTAACATTGTATCATATGCTGACTGACTTATTTATTCTTTTAGGGGGTCATTTGGTTGAGTACAATTTATTCCAGGATTAGTTATTTTAAAATTAGCTATCCCATCATGTATATGAGATAATTTATTCCATTAGTTATTTTGAAATTAGTTATCCCATCATGTATATGAAATAATTTATTCCATCACTATGATATAAATGGTGGGATAAGTTATTCCAAACTTGACAACCAAACAAGATATCAGAATCTTATCCCTTTTACAATTTTTTTTATCCCATAACTATTTAGTTTTTATGTCTCACACTAAAAGAACAACAAGAAGTCGGTCCTTGATAACTACTCCATTAGTATATATCAGTGTATCATTGAGGTTTGATTTATTTCCTCAAATAAAAGCTTAGACATTTATGATAACAATGACAACTTGATGTATATTATATATTAATAAAAAGTATCATAGTAGAATAGTTATGAGTGTTTAGTTATTCAATTTTATAATATGTGGATAGCAAATGATTTTCTCTATATGTTGTGGGGGTTTTCCCTTTATAATATGTGGATAGCTAACTAATATCATGATTTTTCTTTATAAGCATATATTTGGCAAAGCTTATCGACATGTGCTTGGTGAAAAAGACCAAAAGCTTATTGATATGTGCATGATTCAAAAGACCCTTGTCTTCTTCCGTTTGTTCTCCTTATTTATTGTTAATGTTGTTCAAAATTGAACCTAATTCGATAATTTGAATTAAAAATGTTATCGATTTATTATTGATAATGTTATTCCATTTCCTAGCATTATTGTTGGGAAGATAGCATTAGTGACAATACAGAGCCATTTGATTGATCTCACAAATTTAGAGGCGGGACGATTCAATAGGATGATATATGACTATGTTACTATAGGCATCAAGAGTCAGAAAATCATCCAGGACTGGTGCAGTGCATTGCCTTGTGAAAAGCTTGCAAGCCTCCTTATACTTCCCCTTCTTGAATTTCTCCTTTCCAACTTCTCTCTCAATCCTAGCCATTTCTTCTTCAACCACTCTTCCAAACAGGTCCAAGTTCACATTCACCCCAAGTCCATCTCCATCTAATTCCACTCCATATTTCAGCCACTGCCAATTCTGGGCTCTGCTAATCTCAGCTGTGGCAGCATCCTCCATGAGGTTGTAAAGTGGGACTGAACCAGACCCTGTCAGCCATGCTGCCAAGTACTGAATTCCCACTCGGGTGTTCAGCCGGAGGCCCTCCATAGTGCGGACCCCTCTTGGCCTCTGCAGCAGGTCGTCTTCATTTAGGACTGACGCATCTTGGCGCTTCGTGGAATGGATTTGATTAGGAGCATTGCCCATGTTGTTGGTGAAGACTTCCACACAGGCTGGAATTAGGCCAGGGTGAGCTGCCCATGTTCCATCATGCCCTGCCTTCACTTCTCTCAGCTTATCCTTCCTTACAAGTTCCAATGCTGCCTCGTTTGCCACTGGATCATCTTTGATTGGAATTTGAGCTGCCTGTTTCAAGGATACAAAAAATCCATTATGCGTCAAATTGATCATGGCAACCTAATGCATGCTAATGCTTCCTTGTCCATATGGTTGGCATTTACCTCATTTTATTGAGTTCAGAGTCATAAATATGTAAAGTTAAGAGCAAATCCATAAAAATTCCCTCAGGTCAGATTGTTTTGTGTAACTCCGAAACATTAAAGTTTGGAACCATTAGTAATCACGGACCAACATGCCACGGTGAACTAAAAGAACATAAGATGGTAAAAAGGGGTTGATATTGGCATACCATGCCTCCCATAGCATGGACGCCACGCTTATGACAGGTGTGGATGAGCAAGTCGGAGTAACTCCTCATAAAGTGTTGAGCCATTCCAACTTGAACTCTATCAGGGAGTAGCTGATCAGGGTGACCCTGGAAAGTCTTGACATAACTGAAAATGTAATCCCATCTACCACAGTTGAGGCCAACAGAATGGTCCCTCAGTTCATACAAGATTTCATTCATCTGAAACACTGCTGGAAGTGTTTCAATAAGGACTGTGGCCCTTATGCTTCCTTTCTCAATTCCAGCCCGTTTCTCTGCCCTCTCAAACACATTGTTCCATATTCTTGCTTCCCTGTTCAACAAAACAGAAACTGCCGCATTTTCTTGGAATATAATTTCAAGACTATATGAATTTACTAACATGCACACAACTAACCTCGAATGTTCCATTTTGGGAAGATAGAAAAAGGGTCCAAATCCTTGTCCCTGAGACTTGCGGAAGTTGGCATAATTGTGGAAAAAGTAGAGGCCGAAGTCGACTAGACAACCAGTGGCAGGCTCACCATCAATGAAGATGTGAGCTTCTGGCAGATGCCACCCTCTTGGGCGCACAAACAACTTAGCTGTCTGATCATTCAGTTTATACACTTTGTTTCTAGCTTGATCATGGAATGTAATTGTTCCATTCACTGCATCCCTCAAATTTACATGGCCTTTCATCAGATTCTCCCAGCTAGGTGACAGTGCATCTTCAAAGTCCGCCTGTAGAATGTTATATGAGTTTAGCTTTCATACATATTAGCATGATAATGAACTATGTCCAATTTATAACTCGTTATAGCAGGTAACTTAGCTTACTTTTACACTGTTTATATATAAAAACTAAACTCGGATCGACGTACCATGAAAACTTTGGCACCAGAATTGAGGGCATTGATGACCATTTTCCTCTCAACTGGGCCAGTAATCTCCACCCTCCTATCAGCCACCGCCTGCGGCACAGGAGCACAGACCCATTCTCCTTCCCTAATATATTTTGTTGCCGGATCAAAACCAGGCAAACCTCCATTATTATACCTCATTTTCGCCTCTCTCCTGCACTCCATAGCATATTTAATCTGGTTCCTGAATTCCCTCTGCAAATCAGCTAGAAATTGCAAAGCATCCCGAGTTAAAATTTTGGAAAATAAAGGATCATATCTTCCCCTAATGTCCACTCCTTCAGGCACATGATAACTCATAATTTCAGTGTTAATTCTTTGAACAGGATTATTAGGTGGAAGGAATGTCTCAAAGTTAACCCTATTTTCCCTTCTTTTTGGTAATTTCAACAAACAGTTAGCAATCTGGCTGTAATACTTGCTGAAATTTATAATATGTGGATAACTACTGATTTTTTGATTTCTCTACCATAATCATACCTCTAAATGAGCTTCATAACAATATATATGGAAGCAATAAGGGATCAATTTCAATTAATGCAAATTATTTTTACTGTTTTTAGTGGTGTATACATGTTTTAAACACCTAAATTCATCTCTAATTGTTCAATTATAGTTTTAAAAAATAAGTGTGAAGCCCCATATTCTTAGCCCCTGATTATCCAATTCTAGTTAGAAAATAATATATAGATGAATATATGAATGGGGACCAGTTATGGAACATAATCTGAATCCAATTATAGTATGTTGGTAAAATATTATTAATATCTCAAAAAGAGTAAGAATTATCTTTTAGAATATATCTAATCAATTTGGTCGAAAGAATTTCTTATATGATTTACTAACTTTATTTGATAGCATTCATGTGCTATAAATTTTGGTAAATATTTAATGACTAAACGTTTTAAACTTAATTTGGCTGAAGATTTTTTTCCTTAATTAACAATTAGTAATTTGAATTAGACAAGCTAGTTTCCCTAATTGGCAAATGGGTTTATTGCATTTATTGCCTATTGAATGTGCAGTATTTTGGAGCTCTCCCTTTTAGCTAAAGTGAGTTAAGAATAAAACGAAAGAAAAAACATCTGCCTGCCTTATTTTGTGTTGCTGACTTTTTTTGGTTAAAGAGAAATATTTGTTAGTTTCTGACTTCTAAATTTAATATTAAAAGAGTATGTAGAATCGTGGAGATCTTCAGGAATGTGCTATAATTCAAATATTTAAGTGAAATTTGACTGAAAAAATCAAGAATTGTTGATGGTTGAAGACACCTTATGACTTATTAATTGAAAATATCACCCAGTTGCAATTGCTTTTCCCTCTAGCCTCTTTTTTATGAACCCGCTTTGGGTTCAATTAATTCATTTCGCGTCAGAAAATTCCACCAAAGGAGATAAAACACTGGATATAAAAGACGAGGGCTCTTGAAATTAGAAGATTCACATGTACTAGAAAAGTATGACAAAAAATGGATAATTGTCTTTATTATTACAGGGAAAGACACAGTACTAATGACAGATTGATTAAAACGAACAACTGAATAAGAGAGCCTTTGGATAAGTAGCTATCTCCTCAAAGGTGAAATTCCATTTCCTACCATTATTGTTGGGAAGATAGCGATAGTCACAATACAGAGTCACCCGATTGATCTCACAGCATAAGCTGCGAAATTTAGAGTCGGGACGATCCAATAGGATGATATATCACTATGTTATTATAGGCATCAAGAGTCAGAAAGTCATCCATGACTGGTGCAGTGCATTGCCTTGTGAATAGTTTGCAGGCCTCCTTATACATTCCCTTCTTGAATTTCTCCTTTCCAACTTCTCTCTCAATCCTAGCCATTTCTTCTTCAACCACTCTTCCAAACAGGTCCAAGTTCACCTTCACCCCAAGTCCATCTCCATCCAATTCCACTCCATATTTCAGCCACTGCCAATTTTGGACTCTGCTAATCTCAGCTGTGGCAGCATCCTCCATGAGGTTGTAAAGTGGGACTGAACCAGACCCTGTCAGCCAAGCTGCCAAGTACTGAATTCCCACTCGGGTGTTCAGCCGGAGGCCCTCCATGGTTCGGACCCCTCTTGGCCTCTGCAGCAGGTCTTCTTCACTTAGGATAGATGCATCTTGGCGCTTCGCGGAATGGATTTGATTAGGAGCATTACCCATATTGTTGGTGAAGACTTCCATGCAAGCTGGAATTAGGCCAGGGTGAGCTGCCCACGTTCCATCATGCCCTGCCTTCACTTCTCTCAGCTTATCCTTCCTTACAAGTTCCAATGCCGCCTCGTTAGCTGCTGGATCATCTCTGATTGGAATTTGAGCTGCCTGTTCAAGGATATAACAAAGCCATTATGCATCAAATTGATCATCTACCAAAAATATTCCAAATTAACCGAATGCATGCTAATTCTTTCTTGTCCATATGGTTGGCATTTATGTCATTTTATTGAGTTCATACTCTTAGTAATGAAAATATGTAAAGCTAATATCTAATCCGTAAATATTGCGCAAGTTCAGGTTGTTTTCTACAACTCGGACACATAAAGTTAGAACCATTAGTAATCACGGACAACATGCTGCAGTGAACTGAAGGAGTATAAGATGGTAAAAAGTAACATTGGCATACCATGCCTCCCATAGCATGCACACCGCGTTTATGACAGGTGTGGATTAGCAAGTCAGAGTAACTCCTCATAAAGTGTTGAGTCATGCCAACTTGAACCCTATCAGGGAGCAATCGATCAGGGTGACCCTGGAAAGTCTTGACGTAGCTGAAAATGTAATCCCATCTACCACAGTTGAGGCCAACAGAATGGTCCCTCAGTTCATACAAGATTTCATTCATCTGAAACACTGCTGGAAGTGTTTCAATTAGGACAGTGGCCCTAATGCTTCCTTTTTCAATTCCAGCCCATTTCTCTGCCCTCTCAAACACATTGTTCCATATTCTAGCTTCCCTGTCCAAACAAAACAAGAATCGTTGAAGTCTCTCGGAATATAATTCTCAAAACCACTTACTAATAAGAACACAACTAACCTAGAATGTTCCATTTTGGGAAGATAGAAAAAGGGTCCAAATCCTTTTCCTTGGGCTTTGCGGAAGTTGGCATAGTTGTGGAAAAAGTAGAGGCCGAAGTCAACTAGGCAACCAGTGGCAGGCTCACCATCAATGAAGATGTGAGCTTCTGGCAGATGCCACCCTCTTGGGCGTACAAACAACTTGGCTGTCTGATCATTCAGTTTATACACTTTGTTTCTAGCTTGATCATGGAATGTAATTGTTCCATTCACTGCATCCCTCAAATTTACATGGCCTTTCATCAGATTCTCCCAGCTAGGTGACAGTGCATCTTCAAAGTCCGCCTGTAGAATGTTATATGAGTTTAGCTTTCATACATATTAGCATGATAATTTATAACTCGTTATAGCAGGTAACTTAGCTTACTTTTACACTGTTTATATATAAAAAACTAAACTCGGATTGACGTACCATGAAAACTTTGGCACCAGAATTGAGAGCATTGATGATCATTTTCCTCTCAACTGGTCCAGTAATCTCCACTCTCCGATCAGCCACAGCCTGCGGCACAGGAGCGCACACCCATTCTCCTTCCCTGATATATTTGGTTGCCGGATCAAATCCCGGCAAACCACCATTATTATACCTCATTTTCGCCTCTCTCCTACATTCCATAGCATACTTAATATGGTTCCTGAATTCCCTCTGCAAATCAGCTACAAATTGCAAAGCATCCCGAGTTAAAATCTTGGAAAATTCAGGATCATATCTTCCCCTTATGTCCACTCCTTCAGGTACATCATAGCCCATAATTCCACTGTTCTTTTTTTGAACAGGAATATTTGGGGGGAGGAATGTTTCAAAGCTAACCATTTTGTTCTTGTATTGATGATTTCAACAAACTGTTAACAAGCTGCTGCAATACAAGAGCTGTAAGTTGGTGAAATTTATAATGTGGATAGCTACTGATTTTATGATTTTTCTTTGTAATATTTTAATGGGGATAAAGCTTATCGACATGGGTCTAAAATTAGATAAACCATGGCGTTATGTGCGTCAGATGATAAAGGATCACGCAGAAAATTATCTTTACTTTTCTTCCTTCTTGATATGTTCAAAACAAGGATAATAATGAAGATGCGGTTTTTTTGATAATTGTGCCAGCCTCGGGAATTGCAATTTGTAGAGATATTGGAAGTATTTGACTAAAAAAGCTCCCCCCTTTGACAAGTGACATGGTTAGGATGACTCGTGAATTGTTCGTCTTAATACGAAATTTAAAAAAGAAATCAAATTTTGAAAAATCTTTAAGAAATAGATAAGACTAGTTTTGCTTTACTGTAAATATACGAGGTTCAAATTTTTAAGGTAAAGGTTCTCAGCAGTGAACTGTAGATTGTATTGATAGGAATAGAAATTCACAGTATAAGACTCATCAAGCCATCAAATTGGATCATAAACAGAATAATATGTGGATAACATAAACAACCACTCTCAATCCCTCAAGAACAGCAACAAACCAGTGAAATTACATCAGTGGGGTCTGAGGAGAATAAAATGTACGCAGACCTTACCACTACCTCATGGAGATAGAGAGGTTGTTTCCGGGAGACTCTCGTCTCAATCCCTCCAAAAGGGAAAAAAAAACAACCATGCTGTGCCTGAACCACTGACCGGGAAAAGAAAAAGATATGCAACACTTTTAACAAAAAAGCATTGCTGCAGTATCACACTTGGCAATCTCTCTAAGCTAGTATTTGTATTAAGTAGTACAACATTGCTCTTATCAAGAATATAGTTGGTGTTTTATGAGGAAAAAAAATAAGCTGTAGTGTTCCTACAGAGATCTCCATATTTTTGGATCATGCTAAAAGTGATATCCAAAATATATGGGAATCAGGGGAGTGGTTAATTTTCATTAGGAAGAAATAAAGGTTACTGGCTGTAGCTGTTCCCTGAAGAGAAACCCAAGGAGAGCTGCAATGCACATGAAGTACAAATTAGAGTTACTTGTATGTGTGTTGTTGCTGCAGTATGGTATATGTCACCTAACTTTTATTGTTAGAGTCATTCCGAGTAGAAAAGTAACCAATGTCATCTCAACGAAGAAAAGCGTGTTAATGAGTAATCGATCAACCCTCCATCCATAAATGCTAAAACCACCAGGGTTAGACTCCACATAAGCCACTGCAAAGATGAAGCAAATTAAACATTATTTACTGTCTGTGTGAAAAAGAATGTTAAAAGATGGTACTGCAGAAGTTCGTGTAGATGTGATGGAAACATAACAAGAATGATAATCTTATCAAGCAAAAAAAAAAAAAATTGAGGATGATGTAATGTAAGGTTGGGTGATCTAAGAAGATGAATCAAAATTGTCCCTTGTTGTAAGATACATAAAATACAATCACCGGGCATTGTGCATAGCCTATCACTGTGCATCCAACTCTACTTCTCTAGTCCATGACCATAACCAAGTGATGCAGTCCCATAACATCTATTAGGTCATAAATATTATGCCCACTGCACTTGTATTATAACCTCTTAAAAACTTGAAGTGTTTTAATCTTATGAGACTCGCTTTGCCTAGGGGGCTTCACCATTCTATCTGACAAGAGACTAGTACTGGTAATGAAGTAATCTGTATTGGAGTCGTAAAGACAATAGAGATTATTACTAAATGCAGTTTCTACTGAACAATCTAGTATTTCTGGCTGTATAAACCCTCAATTCACCTGACTTTGCTCATGATCAGCAGGATTTAAAATCCAAAGCAGTAGAAGATACTTGAGAAAGATTATCTAAATTAGGGAGCAAGTTCTAGCCAAAATAGTGTCGTCGCTACAAGGACCGCAAGAAGATTACATGACCTTGTAATTGTTCAATGAAAATGCACTTGCAGGAAGAAGCAATCGAACTGTGTAAATATGAGTCCAAAATGAAGAATTAGATGTAAAGCATCAGAGAGTCACTTTACTAATAGATCTATAGATGAGATACTGCTGAACTGGTTCTATTATAGGAGCTCAAACAGTTATGCTGAAGTTTCTTGAGAAGGTATTGATGATCAGAAAACCACGTTACGTCTATTTAAGACCAATATAGGCATTCCAAGACAATTCAGAGAATAGGTTCGTATCCTAAGAGATGAAAGTTTTCAGGGCAGGAAGCATGTGAAATAAATAAAATAACTAAGAACGCTAACAGAGTTCCTTGTGCTGTCATCTGCAGATAATTCCAGAAAGAGAACTCACACAGCCAATCAAATGCCGGAAGGTAACAAAGGAGAGGATCTCAAAAAACACTATGGCATATGCATTACGCAGGTATATCAACCATTCTAACAATGTGGACTATTTACTATTTCAGTTTACTATTTGTTGAACAAACAGACATCCTATATGCTTGAAAATGAATACAAATATCAGTGCTTCAGTGAATCAAATCATTAAAGCTGCATTAGAATTATCTTTCCATCTGGGAATAATAGGAACATAAAACAAGCATACGCAGTGCACAGAAGTTTGGTTTGCCTACCAAATGCTTGTCTCTTGTGATATGACGTCATAGTAGAAGTGAGTTGTATATTTGCAGGTGGAGGCATACAATCAGCGGATTCTAAATCACCTTCTGAATAATTTACAGATAACTGGGCCCCTGTTTTTGGTGTTTCAACATTTCTACCATCAGATGACAATCCGGAGACAGAAGCATCGTTGCTATTACAAGTAACTAGGGCATGCCATCTACTAGCTACTGATCCCAGTCCTTGTGCTCTGTGCGATATCTTTGCAGCTGCATTTAGGCATGTAAGTAGTCCAACCAATTGAACAATTGATATTACCTGAATATGCAATTCAATGAAAATAACATAACCAGTCAATACCAGCTTTAATATACTCTGATTGAGAATATCCACTAATATGATGACTTTGCTTCTTAAGTTCACAAAGAAAAGACACAGGAATAAGATTTGATGTTCAAGATACACACGTCTCAAAGATATTGAATACACTTTTCAGCCCTTCATATAAACTAAATAGGCGAGAAGCTCAAAAGTAGAATTTCTATGGAACCCTTCACCTGGGAATAGAAGACCAAATGGCAGTACAATCGAGTTACTGTAAGCCAATCATGGCATGGATTTTACGCATTAAGATCTAGAAAACTGAGGCTTAAAAATATCTGTAGATGCATATAGAAAACTAAGAAGTTGATGCTTACCACAAAATCACCAGCGTTTACAAAGTTGACGATTCCTTGATTTGTTGTTGTCTGCAATAAAACTATACATTGACTGACTGTGACTATTAAGTACTCCAGGAGGAGGAACATCCTAAACCTGTGGCTAATCTTACAGACGTAACAGGTCAGACGCATATGCTCGTTGATGTAAACTGAGACATCCATATCCATTTCCAAAAGCTCTCCAAAATGTTCCAAGTGTACAACTTGCAAATTGCCCACCAGATGAAACAGAGAAGTTCCCACTAGAAAGATAATGGTAGAATATGCCCATGATACAAGCGAAGCCACCACAATTCCAATTGACCACCATATAGAACCATCATAAAGATACACAGCTCTAGTGACTTCACGAGCTATCTTCATCAAAAAGAAAATTGTCATCCACGAAACCACCAAATAATAAAAGACCTGAAAGCAACAAGTTCCCCAAAATCAGACATTCCAAGACTTGAGAAAAATGGAGTAATTGCGCTTTGAATTATCCCCAATTAGACTTCACTAGCATAACTAGTTTGATTTTGCAGAACGATCAAAACAAAACTATAGCTGATGAACATAAACCACAAATAATTGATGTGAGATTTAACACTTACACGTATCTTCTTGAGATAGAGCTCACTGAACTGAGTCAGTTGACCATGGTATCGATCCACGAAAAGCAATTTCCGGATGCGATACTTACGGAGATTGTGCGAGATGCACAACAGCGATACGAAAGCGGCAACAGCTTGGCATACAAAAACCTCAAGCTCAAAGTCATTGATCTGATACAGCTCACAGTTAGAGCACTGACCAAAATGAGTTACGAAAAGAGGCACAACAAGGGAGAAGACAACAAAAGCCAGCCATGATAGCGCAGCGCTGAAAATGGAGTACTGACAGAAACCCAAAACTCGCAGAAAGCGTTCGAGCTTACTTAAGGAAACGTCGAGATCGGTGAAGTTTTGAATAGCGTCAATGAGCGAGACGTGAATCGAGTTGTCGTCGTCGGCTCCCGGTTCCGGTGGGCGGCAGTCGGCGGCGGCCATTACCGGAGTTAGCTGCTGAAAAAGTGCAAGATTTGAATCAGTGGTAGATGTTGACAAATTTCTAGATTCGTCGGTCTTTTTCAAGACTCGGGTTAAACCGGTGGAATGAGTCCGAGAGCATTTTCTTAATTAAGATGGGACTACATTAACAATTTGTGCTCGGCATTTTCTTTTTGACCAAAACATGATGTATGTTATTTATTGATGATAAAGTATTGATCGATGAGAAGTATAATTGAGTTAATAATGATGATTGTTATATGATATAAATATGATCGAGTTAATGATAATGATTGTCATATGGTATAAGGTAGATTTAATGATTAAAGTTTAATCGATCAAATACATCTTTAATATAATTTGATTAAATGTTAGTCATAAATCTAATCTATGTCATGTGTTAGCATCAAGACAAATATTTGGGGAAATGAAAAGAGAAAAAATGAAGGGATTCTTTTGAACTTCGAGAAAATAGAGAGGATCATTCTCCTCAGTTATATTACATTTTATATGTCGTCCTTGCTATAAATATATGTTCCTTAATATATGTTATTTCACAATATCAAAGCATAAAATACACTATTTTATCAATTTTGCCCTTGATAATTAATGGTTTTGGCTAACTAAAAGAACTAACAATTGATACTCATTTAGGATCATTAATTAAAAATATGATTACAAGAAAAGATTAAATAGGGGCAAAAGGATAAACTTACCATTCTTCTTAGTGCAAGTGCCATTAGAAAATGTGGCATGCAAAATGAAATGGAGGGAGTACAAAAAAATATTAAAAATAAGAGAAATACAATAATCATACATCTAAATGAACTCATAGCAAAATGTATTAAAACAATTAGACCATTAAAGAATGTGACGCCCATCTCCCTTAATCAGAGGTCTCAGGTTCGAACCCGTATTTCATTAATTGTTTAAAATTCTATAGTCATTTATTATTTGTTGAAATGGATAATATGTTTATATATTTAGAATTAAATATAAATATTTAATTCAAATTAAGTGATTATTTTTCTCTTATACTTCCTTTGTTAGGCTACATATTTAGTCAGTTTAGTTCAATCATGAAAGTTACCGATGTTACTTATTGATTATCGGTTCGAAGATATACCAAACCGTTAAGATATCAGATAATCGATTAATCAGTTATTAATTGTTATCGATTTGATTATCGAGTTAATCGTTAATATTTTGCAATATTTATTTAATTGAAAATTAGTGTATTTCAAAATTAGATTATGTCGAGCGAGTTTGTTACCATCTTGAGATAAAGCAACAGTAGCACTAGATGTCAAAATCAACATTTAGCACAACAAGTATTTTGAAACATTTTGCACTGAGTACGTAATACTTTTAGTCCTTTTTAGCTTCACTAAATTAGCAATTAAAGTATATGCAGTTACGCACGACAAATGCTCACCGCCTCAGTTTGACTAAATGATAATGCACAATGCGATCAATCTCTTAATTTCCTACATCAAATTAACTTTGAAAACAAACTTTCTAATTTGTCAAGCATGTTAACAACAAAGCAATTGCTCATACTAAAGTTTCTAACCCTAATTGTGTTCAAAACTAAACAAACTAAATAACTAAAAAAACTAAAAAGGCCTTAAGTAGTAAATAACTAAATAACTTGGGGGAAATTACATATATATACAAAAAAGTAAAAAGTTTACAAAAAAAAGTAGTTCATATTTTATTTACAAAAGAAAATAGCCCCAAATTAGCTAAACTATACATGACTACACAATATAATTTGTCAAAAGTTATAGAAAGTATACACTACTAGACAATGTATATTACTTATATATGAGATATATACTAAATATATACTATGATACAGAAATATCCACTGATTATACATGTCTATACAATGAGGGTTATTTTCTTGGTTATTTTTCATGTTTAGTGTCTCTTGGTATAATTTGTCAATAACTTATCGGGTTATCGGGTGGCCTGAATTTTAGAAGTCCAAAATCGACACCCAAACTAATTATCCGATATCTTGAATTTTTAAATCGATACCCAACCCATTAGCCTAATAGAAAATTACATAGAATATCCATCAAATGTAGTTGTCTTAATCTTTTGCCCTTTATAAGAAAAGTTTTACAAAAATACCTTTTATCATTTTAAGTTGAATCAAATTACACCTCTTATGAGGGAGCATTTTTGTAAGACATTTCTTATAAGGGACAAATATCAAGACCACCTCTTATGGTGGGCATTTTTGAACATAACCCATTCATTATCGACTTGACATGAGGATTAAGATATTGTTGAATATAGCAAAATAATATAATGAACAAATAAAAATACGAGGGAGCATCACTAGTCACACGATTAACACATTCTCTTCTCAAAAGCTTTTCAGATAGAGATTTTGATATTGTGTTAATGAATATAACACGTCTTAGTTTTTTTATATAATGAGACCAATAAGACATTCTTTTGATTACATTATATATCTTATTATAATATATATATCTATACTTTAAATGTGAGAGTTCAAAAATAATCCTATACAAAGCACATTAAAGCGGAGATTAATTTTTTTAGGATTTACTACACAGAGAAATTTTAATCAACTCATCAATGATTACTTCTACTGATGCTGCAACATGTAAGCATATTTTGACAGTTTTATCATTTTGATTTTTTGCATCCTATAAAATTAGAAAGTTTATACACATTATTTGTCAAACCACAAGTATATGCATGTATTACTTTTTTTAATATGTGTATATTTATTTTAGATCGTAAAGATGAGAAGTAAATTTATTATTTTTTTCTTTTTAGAATTTAAAAGATCTAATTGCGTAATTATATATACTTGTTCAATCAAACAATTCATTTATATAAGATAAAACTAGCTCGAACACTTGAATGAAGCATATTGTGACACGTAAAAAAATGATTAATATGCCTCAACAACTAATTAGACAGATTACATTTCGATCAATCGAAATGATTCACAGCAAAAATACACATTAGGTATCAATTACATCATCCAGACAATTAAGATAAAAACACATGTTTTGTAATTAAATAAATATTTAATTATGAAAATTTAATCGCGGTAGAAAGTATTGAATTGTTACACTATAATGAGACAATTATTAGTGTTCAAATTACAGAACTTACATTGTGTCCTTAGTGTCTAAGGCATAACAATGAAGTTGATAACTATAATTTCATTTTTTGATAATGTTTTCTTAAATTATAATCTCTATATTTTAAGTTTTCAAATCTCATCTAATATATATTTTTTTAAAAGGCACAGCTTTTCTCCTGCCATGAAGTGTTGATGGTTCAATATTTGACTTTTAAATATTTGAATATCACAGGTATAATACTAGTGATTACTTTAGCTTTTTCACTTTTAACGTGATTATTTGAAAATATCTCTTTTTAATAATTTCAAGTTGGTTTCCAACAAATTAGAAATATTTTTTCGATTCATTTTTACTCATGATTATTTTGTTTTTAAAGATTAATTCGATTAAATTTTAAACTTCAAAGTTCAACATTAGCTAAAATTCATATATAATTTGATGCCGATTAGTAAAACAATAACAAATAAAAATCAATTAAAACAATAAATATCTAAAGGGAGACCTAGAAAAAGTGTCTTTTCGGGTTCTAATTTGGAAGTTAGTAGTATATAAAATGCCAAAAAATGAAAAAGGAAATATCAGCAACAAGTATATAAAGCAATAGACAATTGTTCACATCTCACTCTTCATCAGATTCATATTATTCTTACAAATCTATTCATTTTTCCTAAAATGAATTGCCTTCAGAATCTTCCCAGGTTTTTATTCTACCCCTTCTTTTTTTCTGTTAAAGTTTTAATTTTTTACCCCATTAATTTTGGTTCTCAGATCCTCTGGTTTACCACTGAGAAGCTCCACAGGCAATTCAAGAAAGCCTTCTCCCACAGTTGTTTCACTGGTATGATCATTATCGCTTCTGGGTATTGTGACATTAGATTTGATTGGACCTCACCCTTGATTTGATTTCTGTATTATACTAGTGATATTCAGGATGAGGGTCTATGGATACAACTTCTTTATATTTAGGAAGTAGGAGTAAGGTCTTGCATTCTAGGCTTTTCAGATCCCACTTGTGATATTATACTGTTGTTGGGTGTTGAGGAAATACAGTGATATTCATATGTAATATACACTTAAGAGTGTGGTTATAATTTGAGAAAAGTACACAAAATAGACCTAATTTGAAATTATTTACCCTTAATAAATCTAATCCAAACTATTTATCCTGAATGAACCCATGACCCAAACTCTAAATTAGTAGAAAATATATTTGTTGTAATGCTCCGTCGATATATTTATATCATATCGTATCGTATAGGACTAGAAAATTATTAAAGTTACAAAATTATTTATTAAACTATAAATTAGTAGAAAACATATTCTTGTGATACTCTGTCGGTAAATGAGCTCTTTTTTTAAATAAATAAAATAACTAAGAGAAAATTATTAAAGTCACAGAGTTATTTATTAAATTCTAAATTACTAGAAAATATATTCTTTGTGATATTTTATCGGGGTATTGATACCATATCGGTATCATATAGGACAAAGCTTAATCCTCTATGATACCCTGTTGGTATATGTATACGCTATTGGTATATCATACAAGGTGAGTGCGGACGTCAACACGCGAATTTTAACATTAGTTGGGCGAATTTTGATAGTATGGGGTATAAAATATAAAAGGGTATATGGATGTAAATAATTTGCTTTAAAGGGGTACAACCTTAGTTTTCCCTTATAATTAAGTAGTTAATAGTTAGTAAGAAAGGATAATCTGCCGGTTAGAAGGTTGTTTGTCAGTTGTAGATTATTAGCTGAGATACACTATATATACGCAAAGACTGTGTATTGTACATGAATCAGGTTGAATAATATTTTCTGTTCATTCTTGTCTCTCTCTTTCCTTTTTCCTCCATTATCATCTTATTGTTCTTCATGTTTCTTGTCTATCTTGATCAATAATTCATCTGCTTATATGGACCTGGACAATTCTTCCGTCATGAGCTAGCTTTTGGGGTTGAGTTAGGTCCAAGTGTAATGTCTCTACATCCATCTCCATTTGGTAGAAATTGGCTTATGCCAAATCAAATTACTTCTTGAAGATTGTATGGAGTTACTCGATACTTGTGCCGGTGGAAAGTAGTAGGTACATGTGGATTACTCAAAGTGCGTGTAAGCTGGTATAGATACCACATTTAGTATAAATTGGCTATGCTAAATAAACTTACTTGCTTGAAGATGGATAGTGTTACTTGGCTTGTATTGGTGGAAAGTAGCAGATACACGTGGAATTAGTCGAGGTGTGTTCAAGCTGGCTCAGATAACGCATTTGGTAGAAGTTGGCTATACCAAATCAAATTACTTTCTTGAAGATTGGATAGTGTTACTCGATACCTATGCTGGCGAGAGATAGCAAGGTAGTGGAATTAGTTGAGTTGCATGTGCTGGTCATGATACCACATCTAGTAGAAATTGGCTATACCAAATCAAATTACTTTCTTGAAGATTGGACAAAGTTGCTCGATATGTGTGCTGGTGAGAGCTAGCATTTATCTGTGGAATTAGTTGTGATGCATGTAAATTGATGTAGATGTTATAGTTACAGCAAAAAGGAATTATCTTTAGGGACCAAGTTTGGTTGGTGTTGTCGATAATGTCTTGGCAATTTTCCCTTTTGTTTTTCTACAACTCGGGAGCTCATTTTTTTGTTCCTATAAAAAAGGTAGCTCTTTTTCTCTTCTTACTGCACAGAAGCAAAAGAAGCGGAGAAACGAGTCACAGGTCACATACAGCGAGAAAGGAAGAAAATAATATATAAGGAAAAATGGGGAGTGTGATGGTTGATATAGTCAATTGTGTGAATAAAAAAGAAGCTATTTTTTTTATTAATTGTGGTGTACCGTTGCACCTCGACTAATCTGTTGGTGAACTGATACTTCCCTCCAACACAAGTATCATATAAATGTGTACACTACATCTTCAACAGATGGAGGAAATCACCTAGTGTTTTTACCGGAACCTAAAATCTTATACTTTGTTCCTCTAGATCCGCAGTTTCCACGTTAAAAATCTTGGTATGGCAAAGTGATCTGTTTATATTGCTGTAAGTTACTGTTGTATTATTTTCTGTGTGATATTATTCACAATAAGATATTTAAGTAATGGTCCACACTGGTTGGGGAATGAGCTGATGGTTTGCTTATATAAACTTAGGCTATCCCCTCTCAAGAGCTAGCTTTTGGAGTTGCTCTTTTCATGGTATCAAAGTCAGCTCTACACCCATTTGAACTCCTGGTCCACGCTCTAGTTAGGTCTGGATGTGAAAGGGGTGTTAGAGTGGGCTAGACTACCACATTAGTTGGAGAATGGACCGACAGTCTGCTTATATGATCTTGGACAATCCTCCCTTCTTGAGCTAACTTTTGAGTTAGGCTCATGTGCATATCTTTATGGTTGTAACATTAGTTTGATAGAGAAAACATGTCCTCAAGGTTGAGAAAGTGGTAAATAAATTGAACGGTGTCAAGCATTTTGAGACATCCTAGAGAAAATGTCATACAAATTGAAATGACTGGAGCAGTAATTTGTACTTTCTACTGGATGTGATCAATATTGAACCTTATCATGCTCTTTTTTTTATTTGTTTACAGGGAATGACAAAATTTGCTGATCAGCGTCTAAGTATTGTGTCACAGGTAATATTTGAAACAACTATTGATGAATCATTCGCTGGTATTTCCATTTTTGTTTTTTTCTGGGTTTCAGTTTTTGAATTCTACATTCCTTGATCATATTATTTATAGGAACATGGTACTCTTTTTCTGTACTATGTCAGCTGGTCTTGCACATTTATAGTAGTAATAGTTAAAATTGTGTCTCTTCCTCCTCCCCCCCCCCCCCCCCCCAACAAACACACACACTCTCTCTATATCTATGAAATCCATTTGTGAATTGCCATTAGCTTTCTTTCTCTTTTTCTAGGTAGTATCTGGTCCTGAATCTAGTATAGCGAAGGACGAAACAGAGAAGGATGCGGGAAAATCTGATGCATACAGTCATGACATGACTGCAGCTATGGGAGCTGGTTAGCCTATTTTCCTACGAATTTTTTTTAGAGCTTGTTTGGATGGGATTATTGTTTTTGACTTATAAAGTCAAAAGTCATAAGTTAGGATTTCTAAGTTTTGAGTTATTTTTATCTTTTTGGCTTAAAAATAAGTTTTTAGAAGCACTTTGTTAATTTATGTGTGGCATTCATATCGTCGCTGGCTTTCTTAATGCAGTCTTAACCTATAGGCATGAGTTAGGAATGAACTACAACTTCATCCGTCCAGATTTGATTGTTGGTTCATGTCTACAGGTAATGAGTAATTCCTTTTCTTTAAACATATCATTTTTTTCACTTCTCTCTTTTGTTTTTTGTTTTTTTCTTTTGACTCTAACAAAATGGCAGACTCCTGAGGATGTGGACAAGCTTCGCAGCATTGGAGTAAAAACTATTTTTTGCTTGCAACAAAATCCAGATCTTGAGTATCCATGAAATATGTCATGATTATTATTTTATGTTGGATCAACAAATCTGTTTCAACCTCAATCTAAGACATTGTTTATACGTCCTTAATTAGTCTTTTTTAGATATTTTGGGGTTGATATTAATGCAATTCGTGAATATGCCAACAAATGTGGTGATATTGAACACTTGCGTGCTGAAATAAGGTTAGTTTAAGAGAAAAAAGTCAGCAGGGCCTCGTTTTGTGAATGTAACTCTCTTTCTCTCTGTATTTCTATCTCTACGTTTCATTTAATGTAACATTACCACTTCTTTTTTTAAAAAAAATCACTTCTGTGCTGTTACAAATAGTGCAGAAGTTTATGCCATTGAGAAAGACAATGCTCTTCTTTCTGTTAACTTTTAGTTCTACAAGGAAATAAATCAAAGATTAGAGTTGGTGTGAACATGAAATAACAGGTTATATGAACATAGGAACATGATTATGCACATCTAAAGGACAAAAAAGAGAACATTACTGAGCTAAGTTTTGCATTCATTTGCAAAATATTTATTATGGAAAATATAGCCCATGAATCAATTCCTTTTCTTCCTTCACTGCAAGAAATGCAATTACCAAAGGTAAGCACATTTCTTTGTTTCCTTGTCGCTGGGTGGGCAGTTGCGGAAATCTTTTACAAATACCAAACTTGTTGAACTTCTTATTACGGCTAGCTGCTAAATCTACCTGCAAGGGTGTATGCACTTTTGTGATAAGTATGTTATGTCTACTAAACTTGCAATATAATATTATGCTGTTTGAGATTATTTTATTTTCACATTCTTTTCTTAAACCCATAGGAACTAGGAATAAAAAGGATTTATAATTTGTTTCTGAGCAGAATGTGCAAAGTACCAAAAGATGGAGTTATTTCCATTTCAAGAATATTTGCTAAATGTGTGCTATCTCACTTGCTGATGTTAGAAAAGAGGTTCTTCATTACATGGTCTGACATGTCTTGGCATTCTCATTCTAACCTCAAGCTTGGGTGGAAACAGAAAAGTATGAAGTGTCAATATGTTTGTAATTGAAGAGAAAATTTCAGTAGTTGCCGATTGAAAGTGAATTGTTGCCCATACAAGTTCCAAAATTGGACAAGTATCTTGCTTTATGACTTTATAAAATTATATAATTTCTACAATATGTGCTGCATGAGGCATTTCCAAAAGTTAATTACTTGAAGCTATTTCGTAATTGTTGATACTTGATGAAGCAGGGATTTTGATGCATTTGATTTGAGATTGCGGCTTCCAGCTGTAATAAGCATACTGAACAATGCCATCAATGGAAATGGGGGTGTGACTTACATACACTGCACAGCTGGACTTGGCAGAGCTCCTGCAGTTGCGGTATGTGCTTTGAGTTTCTTTATGTTGCCTGATGGATGCAATTGCATTGAAGTACTTATTTGTCTGGTTTCTGGGAAGATCTTAAATTGTGTTGTTGAACTGAAGAAGGTTGCTTAACTATAGCATAGTCCTTGTGTTTTTGCTATTATATTATTATATCACACTTCTATCAACGAACATGTGCTTTCGTCAAAATGATTTCAACTAATCACGTGTAACTTTTCTTCCAAGGGTAACATAGGATGTTCTAATTACTTCTATCTCTACTATTATTTACTTGAGCTTGTTTGCTGCTAATCCATCCTTAAGAGAGTTGTTGATGCTCTAACATGTGTTTTAGACTTGATGCAAGACCCTAAATATCTGTTGTGGCTACATGCTCTTCAATATGAAATATACAGTCACTTTTCTCTTGTCTGAATAATTGAGTTTCACACATCACTATCAACAGAGTAGCAGTCTTTTCATGTTGATAGTCTATGTTTCTCTCACCTCATCTCCCTGCCTCTTCCTCTCCAACATGCTGTGTCACCTGGACCTCCTCTCAAACTCCATGATAAATAGTTTCCTTTCTGCAGTCCATTCTCCTCTCGTCTCCAAATCCTAGACCTTACACTTTCTGTATCCATCTCTAACTTTCAGCTTCAGTTCAATAAAACACCTGATTCAAATTGTGAATTTGAGCAGACTCTGGTTTCTTTGATATTCTCAATTAGCAGTCAAGTGCCTCTGGTTTTTGCTTAGAAGTCCATTTTGTGACTGATCTGGTGATTTTACTTGCATTTCTTCCTGTGTTTTTTGCCACTTTTGGGGAGTGGTAATGGACTCATGATTGCAAGAGTTGTAGTGCAGTGGAGAAGTTCACCAAAATTTCATCATGGTCTGGATCCCTTCTGTGTGCATTGGTCCATGTTCTGGCTTCATCCAGGCTGCAAAGATGTAGGATGATGATTAGTCGTCTTGTACAATGGCCTCTCTGGTGCTTGCTGACTGCACACTGGTTGCAGGTACAGATTAAGCAAGTGCAAGTGAAAAACAAGTAGGAGAATAGACCATTCAACGGCCGTTCGTACTCCAATTAGAACATTGGCCAATTTTATGTGTTGAACCGTGTGATCACCTCATTCAAACGTTTAAGCAGTTAGAGAGGACACATTTATTTACTTTCTGATGTCTTCAACACACTCCTCATGTGTTAGCTGGATTCTCTTTCATGGGTCAAGCATGTGAAAACTTCTTTTCACAGTGAGACTTGAACTTAGTACCTCTATTTATAGTGATACTATTTTGAACTGAATGATCACCTCATCTAAAAGTTTTAGATTGGTTGTTATAGAGGTACTCTTTTGTTTACTTAATTATGTCATCTACGTGTTAGTTGCTTGCTTGGATCAGGAGAATCTTATTTTTTTGTAACTATTCATAATTGGTGAACCTTGTATCTCATTTACAAGTTGAGTTTATGAGCATGTCACATAGCCATAAGCATTAGTGGCAAAAGCTCTTTGATAGTCATCGGCTGTTTTCCTTGTACGTCCTCAATGAAATAGGACTTGCAAAATGATTCCTAAAATGTTTGTGTTGACTTAACCTAGCTTACAACTCTTAACAATTCTTAGCTGGCATGGGACATTTTTGGTACTGAGGTTCTGCATGCAAACAAAACCATGTGTTATTGTAGTACTTAAGAAGAAGGCGATCTTTGATAAGAAATTGCAAACTGTCATATTTCTACTGGTATGAACCTTTTATTCAAGTGTTTCCTTTTAAAGCTTAATTTAAATTTTATATGCAACGCTATGTTGTTTTATTTATCAAATTTATCTTGTAATTTCTTATTTGAAAAAGTGTCTTGGACTTGAAATGCAGTCACAGTTAGTTGGACATATTTTTTTTCTATTTTTTAAAGTTATATTGTGACTGAACTTATGTTCTTTTTGGAACTTTGAATTGCAGTTGACATATATGTTCTGGGTTCAAGGCTATAAGCTTACTGACGCTTTCAGCTTACTCATGGTAATTTTCCCCCTATTATGGTTATGTATTTTCACTTTTTGAAGTGTTATTATTTTTTTTTGGCTTACTATTACACCAAATGCTCTTTGAGAATATTTACCATGAATTATGGTCCGTGAGGAAGAAGACTTCGTCTTTTTGGGTCCAGTAGGCAGTACCCAAACTTTGAAGTTGATATCATCTGTTGAAGACGACAATGTTCTTTTGGTCTTTGCACAAAAAATCCTTATGGTAGTGACCTGGGTAAAGAGTTCACATGGTCTAATCTGTAACAAAGTTTTCAAAGCTGATTATTGCCAGTTGAAGAAATAGGAATCCATGTTTTATAGATTTTTTCTGTAAACATCTCCTCACAATATTTTATGAAATATAACTTCTGAAAATTGGCTCATTCTTTTTTCTATTCCCCACCATTTAAATTGGCTTAATCTATTTTCATTTTTTGTTTTTCAACTCGAACTTGATTTTGTGTACCTTGACGATGTCTTTTTGTATCTTGTTGCACAGAGCAAACGCTCCTGCTTTCCGAAACTAGATGCCATCAAAAGCGCCACAGCAGACATCGTGAGTTCTATTATTATTTTAACAATATATCATTTTCATAATTCCCCTTGTGGCTTTTGGTGTTGATGTAGGGTGCACGGTATATGTATTGCACTGTCACTTAATAAAGTGAATTCGAAATTTGTATGGTTAGTTAGGATTGATATTATTACTTATAGCTGACAGTAACATGTTTGGTTGAAAGGTCAATTTTTTTAGAAAAAAAAATAAAAACTGATACCAGGAAATACTGTGTCTCTACTAAGATTCCTAGTGTACCTCTAAACCTGAAAGGAATTCTTTCTTTAGCAGATTATCTTCAATGTCATTAGCAGCTTTCCTTTTAGTCCAAAAATACAAATACCGAATGCATCGAAATTTTTTTGTTGTCCTCCCAAATATGTCAATATTTTGTGCAACTGTGTAGAAGACTCTCGAGCTGCTGCATTGTAATTAATTGCTGTTCTACTGATGGGTCTATTTCACCTTGTTGGTTAATAGTAAAATTTTAATAGAGTAGGAATATGAACAAAAACAAGCTTTTCTGCATATTCTCCATTCTTTTATAACTTTTGAAAATTGAAGAAGAGATGCAAGCCATGCTTCTCCACATATTTTGCCGTTCTCACTTGTGCATTTGTTTTCTACAAACGGATGCATCTCTTATGATTGTAGTCCAATTGGGAAATATGGAAGATTGTGGTCGTTCATCATATTTTTGGAGATAAAATAACAAAAATCAGTCAATCCTGCTATGACGTGCAGAAAGAAACTACCTTTTACTACACCATGGAGCACGGATGACTAAGTTTTGTTTTAGCAAGATACGTCTTTTGCTAACAGTGTTCTTCCCCAGCTACCTTCACATCTATTTATCATTTCACATTCAGCATGCTTTCTAATTATGATAGGCGGTTGTTCTCATATATGTTTTTTTTGTTCATGACCGAGTATCTTCCTATTTAAAGCTTACAGGCCTTAAAAAGATGCCTGTCACGTTGACATGGCATGGTGATAATTGTACTACAGTGGAATTATCTGGACTTGATATTGGCTGGGGCCAGGTAATAGTCAAGTCTCACAATGGTTTTAGTAATTTTCTTCAGAATGTTTTACGGTTTCTTCATCTGACCATAATATACTGAAGTTCATCATTTTCTAATTTCGATTATCAATTGGTCATAACCTGATTGATAAATTTCAGTGATCAAGTCAAATAATTTAAAAACAACAATAAAAGATTTAAATTGTCAGATTAGTGTTACCGTTTATTTTTGAGAAAATTGTCTAAGTAATGTTATCTTTTAAATAGTCAAAGATCAATGCATTGGTTACAGGTAGAATTATTCTATAACAACCACACTCCCTGTCCTCAATTTGGAATATGAACAACAGATTTCCATTATTGTAGCGTTTTATTGCCTTTTACATGTTCGTGAAGAAGGTTCATGAACTATTCTCCTCACTTTGATGCAACTCTGCTTTATTTCATGCTTAATATTAGAGCTCATTTAAAAACATTTATAATGTTTTCAGAGAATACCCTTAAAATTTGACGAGGAACGAGGCTTGTGGACTCTCCAGAGGGATTTGCCTGTAAGTGTGCTGTTTTAGGCTTGCAGTGTTTCTTCCCTTTTCTTTTAATGATGGAAATTGTATAGAGACATAATTGGTAAGTTATATCGGTTTTGTGATTTTAATGTCAATACTGGACTCCACACATTTTGTGTTTCTCTGTATGCTTCAACCCCTTATATTAGCAAGGATTAACAATCTAAAGAAATTGTTATAAATGTATAACATCAAATAATATATTTTTATAAAAATTAATTGGAGAATATACAACAAATGTTTCGTAAAGATTGTCAACTAATGTCTCCTCCATCAGGGGCAGATCTAGGGTGGTAGGAATGGGTTCCCGGAACTCGATAACTTTCATGCATATCTTGTATTTATATTGAGAAATCTATTAAACATATATAAAAAATAAATATTGGGAACTCATTAGCAAAACAGTCTCATAGAAATGTAACTTGAATCTTTGCTACCCTCTTTGATGAGGTGTTCGATTCCTCTTGAGCACATCTAAAAAAGTTCTTTTAAAAAATTTTGAACTGCTGGGAATCCATAAACTTGAAATCCTGAATTTACCTTTGTTCTCTTCTCCATTTTACAGGAAGGACACTATGAATACAAGTACATTGTCGATGGTGAATGGATATGCAACGAGTTTGAGCCAATCACTTCTCCCAACAAAGATGGATATGTCAACAACTATGTAGAGGTAAGGAACTAATTTCACTTGGTTGGGAGATGCCATGCCTTTTTTCCTGCCTGCTTATGTCTTTTGTTATTCCAATAAGGGTCTTTTGCAAACAGTCTCTCAACTTGATAAGGTAGGGGCCAGAGGGCTAAGGTATGCGTAGACTAACCTTTCCAGACCCCATTCGTGAGACTATCCCGAGTTTTTTTTGTTGTTGGTGTTGTTTCATTCTTTGGAATTTACTTTCATACTCCTGTTGAAATGTCTTTTCCGAGGAACAAGAGATAAACGTAAATCAGCGACTGATACTAGATAGAAGTGTTATCCATACTTTTCACTGGACCTCTCATTGTGCCACAATGAGGGTGTTTAGCCTTTATGTCTAATTATTTACCCTGACCGTTCAATCCAGAGTTGTAAATCTTTGGCTTCACGGTGATCATCTCTCTTACCTCGAATGATCAATTTGGACATTCCAACAGGTTCTTGACGAAAATCCAGATATCACTCATACAGCAGTACGGAAGAGGCTCACCAGTGATGACCCTGATCTTACTTCAAACGAAAGGCTCATAATCGGACAATTTCTTGAAGCTTATGCAGACGCAGAATGAAGTGAATGCACAGCATACTAATTACTTACTGCTATACACTTAATAATTGTAAACAAATACAATAATCTGCTATAACTCAATGCAGTGTAATTAAGATGTAGTTGTTTGTAGTATCAATATGAGTTGTATAATACGTTTACAAGGAACGAACACTAGTTATATATTGTAGTGAATCAACATGCTCCATCTTCTTTTCTTATATTGCATTTCTACTTGTTTTGTATTTGATTAATCAGGATTTGCGCGTAAGTCCCACTTTGGGGGTAAGACACTCCTTAATAAGAATAATTCCATTTCTCGAATTCTAGACATCTAGTAAAGAATATATTTGGGTAAATTTTATATATGGGAAGTACCTAGACTAACATGTAGTACCTACAATCTAATTTTGCAACTTGAATATTATAACGGATAAAGTTGCTATTATTTGACCAGGAGATCATGAGTGAAACTAATGCTAGAAATGGTCTCGTCATAATTTTGGGAGTTGCCCGAGGGCAGTTTTGGTATTTTGAGTTTTACACTTGTTTATTTAACTTGCATTGGTAAATGTGTTGTGGAGACCTCGAAATCAAATTCTGATTATTCAGTTGAGTTTAGATCGCCATTTCTGCCAAAAATGCAAGGTAGCTACGCACAGTAGCCCCTTGTGATTGAGCCTTTCCTCGGATCCTACGTATAGAGCACCGGGCTTATCCTTACCCAAATATTATACCTCAAAATTAGCGTATCCATCTGGGTGACTTGATAAACTTAGAACCAATGTAACATGTTTTTAGAAGATCGCACACCACAACTCAGCGGGCAAAATGTATAGCCACGAGGCGACAAAATTATACCATAAAAACATAATTCGTTCAATCCGCTTAAGGTGATGTTGAAGACTTAAAACAACATACTGTACGTTCATATTCAACTAGTTTAAATTATGTAGATATCTCTAATTGTTCCGTCATAATCTTGCAGAAGCACCATTAGTCGCATGATTAACGAGTTCTCTTCTCAAGATCTTTCCAGCTGGAGATTTTGGTATTGCGTTGATGAATGCAACGCGCCGTATCTTTTTGTATGGTGAGACCTGCAAGGTAATTTCTGGTTACAATATGCATCTGTTGTTTATTTGAATGTGACATCAAAGCAAACATGATAAACAATCAAAGAATTTATATATATTCCTACTGTATACACTAATGCAATGATCATGCAAAATGGTTTTGGTCTTGTTCATTTGGAGGTGTACCTGTTTTGCAATGGCATCTATAATTTGGGACTCACTAATAGTGCTCCCAGGTCTTCTGACTACGTAAGCCATAGGAATTTGCCCTGCTTCTTCATTAGGATATCTGGATTCAGGTGAGAAAAGCGCGTATTTAAGATTTGGCATGTCAAAAAAAAAAAATCATCAGATATGGAGACTCGAGATTTGCTTGGGAAGCTTATAATTTCCACTGCTGGCCAAATACTCAAAGATATCCTATAATATACAT
>JAPFFP010000070.1:19852124-19872693 GCA_026153255.1 Solanum medicagineum
ATTCGTGACCTCCACTTCTTTCTATCTAAGGTCATGTCCTCAGTGAGATCAAGTTCGATCAAATCCTGTCTGATCACCTCCCCCCAGCTCAAGTAGAAAAGTCGACGAAGAACTGTCTGCTTTGGAAGGTTGTGAATGGTTCAGTGGTAAAAAACCATCACTTATATAAAATATCTTATTAGAGGTAATATTGTAAAATTAATATTTATTTAATTTTATTTGTCTAGTTTAGAAAGAAACTTGTTTTGTCCTAATTTTACTATTTAAATGATTTAAAATAATTGATCGGTTCAGTATTTTACATGACTTAAAATAATTAATCGGGGATGATATACGTAACTTTTTTCGCACAATTATTTTTGCAACTTTTTTCCCGTCAGTTACATCAGCTTGTCAACATCCAATAAGGGAAATAAAAACAATTATACTTAAACGTGATTGCAATTTTTTGTAACTGATTGGTTAGCCTGTATAGATATAATACTATATCCACCTCATTAAAAAAAAATATACGAATGCTTCCATTAATTATGAGATATTTTTTATATATTATTTGATTTGATATATTAAAAATAACATTCATTGCATAATTTTATAAACCTCCATAAATATAGTGAAAAAGATATAAAAAAAAATTGAGAAACAATTGAGTCTTTAATCATACTAATGCATGCATCAAATCCCCTTGCATTACTAATACCTAAAAATTGATGATGTTAATAATACACACTTTAATATGCAATAAAATGATATTTACATTAGTTACGCGATACTACTAATACACCTAATTAATGCATGCGTCAATCTTCCTAATACATTCAATTATGTTTTATTCATAAAAATTTGAATACAGAATCAGTGTATTTATATTCAGATGACAATAACCATTGTATTGTATTTTTTATTGAATTACACCGTAACAGAAAATATCTATTCCTTGTTTCAAGCAATTGGTTAATTGTTATTTGTATTTGTTTTCTCCAAACCCACAGAAAAATACAATGAGTAGAAAATCAAAGTGCAGCAATGAATTGTAATTACTGAAATTATAGTTAAGGGCTTATTTAAGGCCTAATGTTTGCTTTTTATAAAAGGAGATATACTAGATTAAGAAAATATTTACTATTTATAGTAATAAAAAATTATTTTCACTAAACAATTATAATATATTTATATTGAATGCATGATGCATTTTTAATACAAGTGCAAATTTATCATAATATTATTACATATTGCTATAAATAGTAATAAATAAAAAAATTGCTAAAATCAATAACTATTTATTAAAACGGATCTACTTAAATAGTTTTTCCATGAAAAGAAAAATCTCTCCCTGATAAGATGTGTTTTACCAATATCATAAATTTCTAGATATTTTGATGTATGCATTAGCATGTTGAAAACCCAGTTACCCCTTAAACCCTTTTTTTTTTTTTAAATTTGTACAAGGTATCTTTATAAATAATTTTTTTAAAAAAAATCAATGCAATATATGCGATTTTTAATACACCAAACCAAACAATGCATAAGAAGGATCTCTTCATAATTAATGAGCATTATTCTTACACACTACCAAACGACCCCTAATAATAGCAACGGGATGTATTATATGTTGGAAGTTGGAGAGTTGTCAACTCCTTTTTCGAATTGCTTTGAAATGTTTTTAAAATAGCCGCTTTTACAAGTAGGAGTAAGTTTTTGCGTATATCAAGTATCCAACTTGATATGTTTGTTATATTTGTCAGACAATAGTCAAACAAACAATTAGTTTGCAAAACAAACAAACAAGCACCAATTCCATGGACCATTGTCAAACCTTTTTCTAGCTGAGGGAATTAAAACTCTAGAATAAGTTTGATTTTCCCTTGTTATTCAACAGTTGAAGGCATTACCTAGCATATATGGCCTAGATGTCAACAGCAATCTTCCCATCAAGTTGTGAGAAATCTTGGAAGAAGGCCTTAAAGTGCTCATATGAATACTTCACATCATCCACCGCGCACATTTCTCTTATGCTGTGCATTGACCACTGTGGTGCTCCCACATCAACTGTTCGAATACCTACCCCGCTTGCCAATATAGGTCCAATCGTTGAACCACATGGCATATCATTGCGTACCACAAAATCCTGCAAAACAGCCTCTCTCAGACATCTAAAATTTACTCTAATTATATGTGATGAGGATGGTGCCATAACAGAACAACGTAAAAATTTGACACACACAGGTTCAGAAGAGACAGATTGACCGTTGGAAAACGACAACCTTGATATATTTATATTGGAGGGTCCACCGTTTTTCACTGACCTGAAGAGGAATGCTGTGCTTAGCAGCTATTTCTCTGAACACAAAGGAAGTGATTGCATTGGTTGCATAACGTTGATTAGCATTGTGTTTAATAACAAGCCCACCATGAAATTTGGGTTGGTGATTCTCTTCATGCTTGTCCTGAAAAGAGAATTTAATTTAAGATAAAAGCCAAAAGAAATTAGATTGTAGATAGCGACACATAAAAGAACTTACCGCGTAATTAGGGTGCAAGGCATGTGCCATATCAGCAGAGACCAGGAAACTCTTCTGAATTGCCTTCTGTATTAACTGAAGTACATGTACAATAATGTCAGTGAAACCCAGGAATAACATGAAACACAACATTTACATGCACTCACTAAAATAACAATAAAAAATCCAATGTAATCCCATAAGCGGGGTTTGAGGAGGGCAAACTGTACGCGTGCCTTATCTTACCTCGAGGAGATAGAGAGGCTGTTTCCGAAACACCCTCGAGGAGGTAGAGAGGCCGTATCAGAAACACCCTCGACTCGGGAAACGAAGATCAGAGAAGCTAAAAGAAAAATAAAGAAGTAAAGCAGACATGGAAAATAATATGAAAAACATAACACGGCATTCAAAAGAGGAGCAAGCACTCACTAAAATAAGCTCTAGAAAATATATATTTTCCCAAATTGTTCTTTGTTGCTAATTACAGAGAATGGAACCAAAAAAAAAAACATTATGAAGAGAAGATTCAAGCATTATAATAATATTATTCTAGTAAAAGAACGCTGTCCATCTCACTATCATTTTATTAGAATATTTTCTAAATAAGGATTGCAAAAGGCAGGTAGTACAATATTTTAAGACCGGATATTTCACATTTCTTCTTAGTGTCAATGAGAAATTCCATCAAAGGAAATTCTATGGCATACGGTTTAGGATTTCAAACTAAATTAGTTTATCATTTTATAAAGAATTCCTTAGGGCCAATGGATAAATTAGGGGCATTTTTGTCCAATATAGCTATCTAGTTGTGGACACAACATGGATTTTGAAAATATCCCCTTCCCATATATTTTTCATATAAGTGGACAAATGGGAAACCGTTATAGATGTTAGAATAAAATGTTTTCATCTCACTTTTTTTTCAAATAAGTTGACTGATGAGAAACATTGCAGACATGATGATAAAGAGCTAATCTCAACTAAATATAAATATCTTCAGACAGAACAGAAGTACAGCACCTGTTTTCAGTACTATTAGAAATAAAAAGCAAGTCGAATTTTAATATATCTTCAGAAATTTCCACAATTTCTCTCAACAGGATAAAGTTATCTAAAATGATAATTCACGCGTGCATGAAAATGCATTAGGAAGAGTACTACTGCTTCTGTTTTACCAGGTACCAAACATATTTTGAGTCCATGAAACAACAATAGACAATTGAACATATTGCAGCAATATGTAGTAGTGAGATAGATCGATCTATTGAACTACCTTTGAATCTGGACTGAATGTACTTGTAATTCGTGAGAGAGCATCAAACATGACTGGCGATCCAGCTCCTTGTGCTGAATTAGACCCAACCTCTTCATGATCAAACAGAGACACCATTCTTACACCAACCTCATCCTCGAGACTATTTTCGGGAGAAGTAGCATCTATCAGTGCCTGACATCAACACCGTCAAAGTAGTTTCATTGCATAAATTTTTGAAACAGGAAGCACCATTATTGTATTCCATTCCATGTTGATCCATTGAAATTATACAAATTCACAGAATATTTGATGCAGGAACAGAGGGACAAACGAATTACTGTTAAAAGTGAGTCTTCATGTTATAATAGACAATTAGCAAAGTACTTAACTTTTCTGATTAATATATTTTGCCTTTTCACTTTCATATTCTCTTTAAAGACTTCTAATTCGCTAAATTATCCCCTTCAATGACTTTTCTCTTCATTTTCCTTCGATACATTCGGGATTAAATGTGATTTGAAGTAAAACCACTTCCTGTTGTGCTGCTGTTGTCAATATACACCATCAAGAAGTTGAATAAACCCAGAAATGAAATCTAATGCTTTGTTCTATTTAATGTACTCTCCAGTCTCCACCGCACCCTTTTCAATTTCCCCTCCAACTAGAAAGAACTGTCTCCTCTCTTTTCCAGGAAGTATTTCTAAGGCCAAATACATAGCCAGCCCCCTAATGTTGTCATGCTTTTCCATTTAGACACTTCAATTAAAGCTTTTATGGTATTACCTATTAGACGCTTAAATTACTGTTAAAGTGTGTCCTCATTTTTCAGCTCAATGGAGCTTTAAAGAAGGGTAACTCGAACAAGTGCTGCTGCCTCCTTTTCTTGGATTTGTCAATTTTATTTTATTTTTTAACTTGGATTTGTCAACTAGAGGTGATTATTATCTATTAAAATCGAAGAGAAAACAAAAAGAAGAAGAGAAATGGAGAAGAATGAACAGCAGCAAGGACAAGAAAAGCTAAACGAAAGTAGATAGAATAGGGAGGAGGAAGAAAAAGGAAATTGGAAAAAGAAACAATTCACGGCTTCATCACGCATGCTCAGGTGAAGAGCAGCCCCTGTGCCATGAGAGAGTAAGGTGTCCACTAGGTAGAAAGTGATTATACGTTTCTAAGTTTATTACCTATGAGATAGTTAAGAGGTAATTTATGTATTTAGACTATTTCTAACAAATGCAAAGTAGTGGAGAACTTCAGGAAACTTTCAGTTTTCAAAAGATATAGCTATATACTTGAAAATAAGGTAAGGAACAGAAGCCTTGCCAATTACAAAAAGTGACTACATTGAACAAGTTTTCTTTTTGCCTTCAATGTTTTCACTTTCCATCTCTTTAACATACTGATCTTATACTACAAGTGCAGCTTCTCAGATCTGTGGTTGTGCTCTGCATCTACATATCGACCTATACTCTATTTGTGGTACTGTTACTAGGTTTCTAACGAATCCACACAAGAAAAATAATTATATATTTCCAACCCAACATCGTCTTCTGAAATTATTTAGAACTTTATTAGAAATGGAAAGTTGTTCTACACAGCAGCACTGCACCTTAGAATCCATGTGACTAAGAAGATAATTGCCATTGACATGACAAACTTTGAAAACCCTTAAAGGGGCAGGCAGAAGGTGACACTCTAGGGTAAGATGACCTCTGTAAATAAATATCCACCATCAGTTCCATAATGCAATGCCTACCATTCTTGAGAAAGCAAAAGGCAGACATAACCTAGTAAGACACATTATTAAGTAACACTGCTTTTAAAATCTATTTCGTTTTTAATCTGCATTTTCCTGGTAAAAGTTGAAAAACTGTATAGCAGGTGTTGAATGGACCAGTCCAATAGAGAAAGGAGCTCTTCTAACTAAAAACCAAAAAATTGCTATAGGAAATTATCATCCCACTGCTCTTCTATTTGCAGATCACCCTCTGACTAGTTATGAACTATAACATAAAGTTCATCAATGCAGAACAGTTGCAGCGGGTCTCATACTACCATACGATGGTGGTTTTCATTACTTACATGTTAATAAATATTGATCAGATGAAAAAAGCAAGTCACAATCTCACTAGAAGCTTATGAGAATAATTGGAGAATATTGTGAGCTAACCCTTAATTGTTAGGTTGATGGCATTATCAGGGGTTCAAAACATGTAGTACTTGGTAGAGCATTTTCACAAAAACATATAACAATAAGAAAAACACCAAACCAATGTTCAGAGATATACACTGCAAAGGTTTCTTGTTCATATCCTGCTGAGACTTATAAACAGAATTAAAACAATCAAACACAGTGATTTATCTCAATCACCCACAACCTTGCATCTAAAAGTACAGAGACATGATGAGCAAAAGACGAGAAATGGCATCATGTGTCTTACCACAAAGGTGAGCCAGAAAGCACAGTCATGGACTAATACCTGAACTAAATGTTTTTCTAAAGCAACAAAAATGTGAACTAAAAATGGAAATAGAAACCAAAGCAAAGACACTTTGCTACCAAACCAAACTAAACCAAAGCAAAAAAAACAAAAAAAAAAAAGTGAACTAAAAATAGAAACCCAAAGCAATGAAGCAAAGACACTTTGCAACCTTTAATAAATTATCATAACCAATTTCTATTTGTAATTTATGCACATTGTATTTAATCATGCCTCTATTAAGATAAATACGATGCCTTCTTCTAATAAAATGAATAACTATAATGAAGCTTTCTGTATCCATGCATCCTTTACCTTTAGAGAGCAAAATGACATGCATAAATTATCCAGTCTTCCAGAAAAAATAAATTCCTTCATGGCACCAGCAATAATACTTGGCTGAGTATCACATGCTTGCAACTCAAAGTCACATATGTCGCCTGGTTCACATCCTGCCTGAGCAGCTAGAAGCTGACAGGAAAATGAAAATAGCATGAGCACCGAACTGTAGCATGATAAAGATCTTGAAAATAAACTTCACGCAATGAAAGAAAATCATCTAGCAACTCAGATATATGAAAATTAGCATCGATAAGGATTGCAATTTAGCAATTTATGGTACCTGCAGAAGAAGGGAATGATGTTGCTCACCACCAGGATTTATCCTTTCACTGGACTTACTTCCGTCATTTGGAGCTCCATTTCCAATAGAATCATCAACGGAAGCTGGTTTATTAAGTTCAGCCTGCAAAATGGTGTCAGATAGAGAATGAATGCATATATCTTAACAGGACACAAGTTTAATTCTAAATATGGAATCACATGAAATTATAAATAATTTTACTATCTCATGATAAATCCCTCTGCCCCAATTTATGTGACAACCCTTTCCATTTGAGACGTCCTAAAATGCGACTCCGTTGCTAATAATGTTATTCTAGAGAACTTTCACATTTTTATTGGATTAGCACATTCTGGGGCTCGATTTTGAGACGAGGGTTTTCCGGAAATAACCTCTCTATCTATATGAGATAGTGGTAAGGTCTGTGTACATTTTACCCTCTCCAGACCCCACTTGTAGGATCCCACTGGGTATGTTGTTGTTTGTTTATTGGATTAGCACAACTTGAAGTTTAAAGAAGATTACAAATTCAGTTAACTCTTCAACTTTTAAACTTTGGTACAATGTTTTTCTCTATCAAACTAACTTTTCACCCCAACTTAACTCCATATCAAATTAAATACCATCAAATAAAATGCAACAAGGGAGTCGCTTTTTTCTTCTTCTTCTTTTTTTTTTTAATTTTCTTGTGGTGAGTTCAAATTGTAATGTCCAAAGTGGGTTTTCAACTAATTTCAAGAAAGCATATAATAAGGAGGGTGTATCGGTGGATGCATTATGCTCAATAAAACAGTATATTCAATTCAAAAGACCTTCTGAAATGCATGTAAATGGGAAGACCAACCAACATACCAAAAGATTATCAAACTGATAATTTCTGGAATAAGGGTTGTCAGAAGAATGCATGAAGCACTCAAGGGTATAGCCCAGTGGTCAACAAAGTGGGTAGAGAATTATGAAATCTCAAGGTTCACATTCCAACCAAAGCAGAAAATCTAAGCGATTACAGTACGAGTGTTGTTGGGAGGTAGCAAGCACACAGTGGAAAAGTTGAGGTGTGTGCAAGTTGTCTCGGACATCACCGACATAAAAAAAGGTTTGAACTATAGAATTTCCTAGATCCTAACAAGTTACTAATGTAAAGCGAGGAGAAAAAGAATTAGTTCATATTACAAATAAGTCTTCATGCATTAAATGCTTTTTCGGCAAGAAAAGAATCTAATCAATAATGAAAGTAATACAAAGAAAAGGACAAGGTGTCGTCAAGGTAGACAAAATAAACTATTATCACAGAACTCCAGTCACACTCAATCTTGAAACAAAGAATTACACTACAAAAAATATACGAGCATCAAACATATGCAATGTATCATTACCTTAATCGATGTAGCCAATACTGGTACAAGATGGGTCTGTGTGTTCACCTTAAATCCATCATGCACAGCTCTGTAAATATAGGAAAAAAGGCCACAATAATACTCTTGTAAACCATGGGTGAAGATACTTTGGAGAAGAAAAAGACGTTCTGACTCATTGAAGGTTCAAAGCACATAGACCAGATAATGTGCTTTGATAAATACGATTATCACATAATATGGTGATGCAAATCCCTCTTGTTGATTTAGAAGATTTGAACAACATGAAAAAACAATTAGCACCTACAGAAATTATTCTTATGATCTTAATTGTATGTCACTTCAATACAAAGGCACAACCATGCTACATAAAACTTAATAGCTAAGCGAATGACAATAACGAACGTTGAAGAGATGCACAAAACTTTATTTATTTCCGAATAGGTTCAAAACTATTAGGCACAAGAAAGGCAGGTCGCATAGAAATCCCAAGCACCTCTGACACCCGAGATGAATTTTCAAACATGCAAAATCTGAAGAAGAGTTCATCTTCTTATGGTTTTACCTGTCTAAGTGAATTGCTAAAGTTGGAATTCGCATTATGGGCTCCTCAATTCTCACAAGCTTGTGCAAGTAGGATTCAGAACCATCTTTCTTATTTCTTATGATCATCCTTCCGGCAACTGTTAGATCACGATCAAACCAAGTATGCCACAGACCACCACCATAGGTTTGTACACCCACTTCCAAAAATCCACTTTTAATTACCTAGAATAATCCAAATCAACAAGAAGCAGTGACCAAGATTTGACAAGCACAAGCTTCAAAATCCATTTTTGCCCGCGGAAAAGAACCATAACTACCTTTGAAACCGGCTTCAGTTTCAGACAAGGACTATCTGTATGAGCACCAACTATGTGAAATCCATTTCCAGCAACATATCTAGAATGAATTAATGCCCATTATTATACAAGAATAAGCACAGCAAATTCATGAGTGATTTCTCTGTAACCAATAGAAACAACAAAACCCAAATTAACAAAAACAAAAAAAAAAAAAAAACAAAAATTTTGGTGCTTACTTTTTACCAATGGCAAAAGCAACAATAGTAGAGTAATTCCTAGTAAAGAAATACTTGTTTCCAGCTTTCAAATCCCAGTCTTGTTTCTCAAATATTTGTACATACCCTGCACTTTTAAGTCTCTTCTTTGCTTCATCTAGAGAAACCCCACAGCGAAAAATCAATTAAATAACATCAAGCTATTGAAACAAAATCAGGATTGATTACACTGATCAGATGCAATTAGGGAGAAAAAGTAGAGTACCGACTGCATGAAAAGCTGTAGGAGAAGCATTCAAGAAATTCACAAGATCGGCTGCTACTGCTGAATTCTCCATTCTTAGCGTCTTCTTCACTGATTTGTTGCTCACACACTCAAAATCTATGTAATTCTCAACTTTATCGCATCTGCGTAGGGTTTAAGGATGCGTTTGGCAGGTTATATTTTAAAGACAATTTTTTCAAATACTTTCTATATCCTTTCTCATTCGTTGGGGGAACAATACCTTCTTGTACGACGGAGAATTGTATGCTGTGTTCGGAAAGGATGAATCACTCCCGAAAAGGAATCTACTCTAGTTTCTTTAGACGGACGTTGCACAACTAAAGCAAATATAATTAATACTATATAAGTATTATTACTATATTATATTCTTTTAAAAATAACATCAAATCAAATAATTTTAGCACAACTAACGTAAACATAACTAATATCCAAACGTACTTTTATATATTATGTCGTAATTGTCATTCCCAATTCTCCCACTACTTAATTCTTGTGTCTTTTTCTTTTTTAGTTACTATTCATTTATTTATTCAATTCTATTTTTTAATTTTTTACTTGTTACTTTGGAAAAGTATGATAATATGGACGAGAAGAGGAAAAAGAAGTATTCTTCTCCTCCATGTTAGTTGATTATTTTTCTTTTCATACATATTAAGAAATCATAAATAAAAAAATAATTTTACTAATTCATTTTTTAAAAATTTTCAAGAGTTGTATAAATAAAATGAACACTTTCGAAAAAAAATTAACTAAAAGATATATAGAAAAAAAATTGATATTAACATCTTTTTTATTCAGTAAAGTGGACAACTAATATGAAACAACTTTTTAGATGATCAATTAATAAGGGATGGAGAAAGTATTAGAAAAGTTAATATTTTTTTAATTTATTTTTTTGGTGCACCACTGGCGCACATAGGAAAAAAATGGAGATTCGAAATATTAGATGCTCCATTATGAACAATTCGTATGTAAGTTCTTTGCACAGATATATCAAATTATTTCTTGGAACATACAAACAATCTTAACATTTTCTCGTATACTTGTGAATAAGAAGACCGAGCGAAGTTTCCTCATTTCAGATTATGTAATTTATTTAGTTTCGCTGTGTTGTAAGAGAGAGAGAGACAAATGTTTTCCGCGAAAGAGCATATGATGGATTCAACTATGAAACAAACTCATTATGGTATGAATATGTGCATACAAAAACTTAAAACTTGTTGGGACAGTGTCTATTATTGCTTACACATGCACTCAGGGACAGGATATGCAATTACATCTGTATCAGTCCTTTTAGCCCTTGGCTCAGGCTGCCCCTGACTGTTCCTATGCAGTTTCTTGATCATCCTATTGAATTCTTGCTCAAGTACAGATGAATCTTCAAAAAGAGGCAGCATCATTCTCTTGTTTGGCTTTATGTACTTTCTGTGTCCTACATATGCCCTATGTCCCTGACCAACAATCAAAATCGTACAATGTTAACAATAAGTTCATTCACTGCTGTAAGTAGATATGACTGAGTGACAGATATATACCTCGAGAGCTCGGCCCATGTTACCTCCATGGGAATTGATGAAAACATCGCTGCTCAGAGACACAATGTAGTCGATGGCTGCCAATGTAGAAGATTTCTCCAAGTATGGAGTGAGCTCTCCATTTCTCGCCAATGTATGCTTTGTCGCTAAATTTGGGAACTCCTTTTGTAGAGGCTGCACTGCTTGTGTGCCTCCAAAGGGTTCTCCTCCAGCAACATAAATACGAGCGCTGCTTGGTGCTCCTAACCCCTTCAGAAGTCTGCAACATAATGGCCTATTTGAGATTTAAACAAAAGATACGTTCAAGGACTTAACGAGTTTACCTAGCCATTTCTGATGCATTTAAGGGACACATTCCAGCAAGTCGCCGTTGTGCATGAGTCATGTTCAACTTGCCAGTGAGGTATTCAGGGTGAGAATCCCTTTCTCTACTTATAATACTGTCATATTGCCTGCCTAAACCGGTAAGACATCCGGTTCTGATCCACACATCCTTCTCTAACCTGAGATGGATCGCGACATAAGGACCCTCGATCCACATTCTTCTAGCTATCTGATAACCTAGCTCCCTAATTGGGGTAGCAAATCTTAGTGCATGGAATGCAACCTGTTCAAATTACAACAACAAAAAAACAGCGATTTTACTTCGCTTTCTAACTTCATATCAAACAGTTAGCTTTGTTACTAGAAGAACAAGCTGCAGTTTTCTATATTACCTTGCATTTGAGCTTCTGCAAATCTGGTGGAAGATTCTTGGAGAGCTTGGAATCTAATCCTTTCAATATAAGTAGACCTTCTTGGTTTAGCTAATACAATAAAAAATGTACACAAATTTAATCAATTCTCTAGCACTTAACCCAAGTAGTACAGCAGGAGCAGTTCAATTTTTTCTTACTTGCTTGAGAAATCTGGCTCTAAGCCAGAGTGGCGATACGTGTAGAGGAAGTTCGCGGTTGATGGTCTGCTTAGAAACAAAATGTGTCGATGGTAAAGACGCCACAATCCGAACATCAGCTTTCAGAGTCTTCTTGAAATGCTCAACATCAAAAATATCCGAAAATTCACTGCAGGCAGCGAAAGTTTATAACAACAACAACATACCCAATGGAATCCCACAAGGTGGTAAAGGTAGAATGTACGCAGACCTTACCACTGCCTAACGAGGTAGAGAGGCAAAGTTTATAAACACTGCTAAATCGAAGAAAAATAATGATCTTGAATCAAAATTGTGAAAATTTTGAATAACCACAAGTAATAAAAATGCACCTTTCATCTCCCCAAATGTGATTCACTTGCAAAACAGGAACAACAAGAGCAGCTTCAAGAATTCTTGCTATAACAACTGCATCAACAATCTGGTTTCTTTGTTGGTTCAATCCTCCAGAAACCACAACAACCAAAAATCTCCTCCTCTCTTTCGAAATCCTTACAGAGGCTTTTCGGTACTTGAGACTGAAATCCAAGCAAGGCATGTACCCCTGATTATCTGGTTGCTTCCAGAACTCTTTCTCCTCCTCGGAGAAGTTTCTGACCACCCCACGAGCTGGTAAGGGCACCATTTGTTCATGTTGAACAGAGCCTGAACCTGATGATGCTGCAGCCAAAACAGAGTCTAAGAACAGACGAGAGGAAAAAGAAGAAGAAGACGAAGTCTCGGGGCAGGAGAGTGAATTTTGGAAAAAGGTTGTGAATGTCATCAAGAAAATGGCAAAGGAAATGAGGGTAATGAGGAGAGAGATGAGGCAGAAAGAGAGAAATGGGGATGCTTGGGTGATTCTTGAGTTCTTTCTGGGTGAATAGTGATGGAGGGAATTGAATGGAGGTAGTGAAAACAAATGAATGAAAAATGATGGGTTCAGAGAGATGAATGATGAGCTCTTGGAATTTCTTGTTCTCGCCATTTGAAGATCGAGAGCTTTCTCTGCTTATTCAATGGAAGATTTGGTTTTCTAGAGAGAAAACTGTGAAATAACAGAGAATTTTCAGAGAAGTGATGAAAACGGATGTTATTTACAGTTAAGTTGGTTATAAAATTCTTTTCGTCCTTCCCCGCCAGAAGTTAAGCAAATTTATAAGCAGTTTTCCGCTGTTCATTTATTTTCGCAAATTGCAGAGAAATCCCTCATAATTCTAGTCACTGAACATTATAGACCTTTCACTCAGGTAAGAGAATGAAAACAAATGAGTGAGCAGAACAAGAGTCGTCAGGGATAGCGGCGAAGCCATAATTTTTATTAAGATATTCGCAAAGACGAAAGGGTGTCAACTGACTCGCTGTGAACTCCTGGTGGAGTTCTTAAAATTTTGGTGCACACCAGTCATATTTTGTGTTGTGTGAGACAAGCACATGACAAGAATACAATAGACCAATATAGTCAAATCTATCCTCAGACCAGGCACATAGCATGAGCTTTAGTGAATCGAATTTGCTCTTTTTTACGAGATTTGCATGGATCGTCTGCTTCGAATGTAACATCAGGCTGCAATAGTAGTATAAGTAGATCATTTGTACGCTTTCCTTATCCATTTATTTCTCCAACCGAGAAGATCTCAGTGTTTCATAAAGCATGTGAAGCAACTACTACTATTGTTCGAATGCTCCATGTGTACTTGCAAGATTTGATCACTAAAGAAGTCAAAAAATTATGAGATCAGAACCATATCATATAGAACAAAACCAGAAAGTGTGTTTTATTTCTTCTCACAACATAGATTACTCATATAGAGGTTCAGACTTGAGCCTCTTGAAACGCTATTTTAGAATGTAAGCAAACTATTTTTTCTTCTACAAAGGAGAAGATAAGAGGGAGATGCTTCTGAGGAGCGTCCTGCAACTGATAACAATACTAATGTCTTAAACGTATGAAAATAGCATTCCCAGAACCCAGAAGCCGCTTTTATTACCCTCCCACACACTCAAAAGGGTGCATCTTTCTGTTACATTCATCTTGGTAAGAGGAATAATTGTGTGAAAATTCCTATGGCACTCTGCAAAAGCTCACTAAATAACAATGTCAAAAGTAAAATAGATTCGCCAACACTTCATGATGTTCATAAAGGGTTGAATCAGCCAGTGCCGTAAAAGAGAAACAGAAATAGAACTGGTTAACCAAAATTCAGAGTTCAATTTTCAATCCTTAAACCAAAATAGTTGGCATCCTTCCATTAGGAGAGAGCTTTCTTGACTTCAGCTGTGACCATCTGTGGTGGTTTCTCAGCAGGAAGATTCACTACATTACCCTTCTTGGCGTAGTAGTCAATGACCTGTAAATCAATCCAATTTAGCTTAGAATGAAGAAAAGAAACTAACATAAAGTCCAAACAGACTACAAAAATGATTACTGGTTTTACGTCTTTGGAACCAAATCAAACAAACTTTATTAGGACAAATGACAGCTATATTGTGTACCTAATGTTTGTCCTAAAGTGAAAAGGCCATACTCAATGGCAAACTGAAAAATCTCTTTTTTATATCAGAATCCCAAAATGCAAACACTAGTTTTCCCAAACCTCTACCAAAACAACTAGATAACAGACTTTTTCCTTCTTTTTTTCTTTCCCTTCCCCTGCCACCCCTCCCCCTCCCCCCCCAAAAAATAAGTAAGAGATAAACAGCTGTTTACCGGCTCAGTTTGCTTGTGGAACGCTTCCAGCCTCGACTTGAGAACAGCAGCAGTATCATCTTTACGCTGTATCAAAGGCTCTCCAGTGACCTTCATGCAGACAAATAAAATTGAATTAGATTCAGATGTCAGAAAACTATCCTTAATAGAGAATGTTCCTTTTTTTTTTGGTTGACAGTCCTTAATAGAGAAAGTTGTTAAGCTAAGTTTGTCTGATAGAATTTGAGTTGCGTAGCAGACAAAAAAAGATACTAAAATTGTAAAATAATCAATTGCGTAGCGTATGAAGACACACTACAATGAACTTCTGCAAAAAAAGCTACATTTTTATTTTTGACAAGTTACTGAGGAAGAGACAGTATTATCACAACAAATAAAAATAAACAAACTTTGATTCTATTATCTTACATCATCTATCCCAGGTACTTTAGGAGGTGCAAATTTTGTATGGTATGACCGACCACTAGCTGGGTGGATCCAACGTCCGGTAATTCTCTCTTCCAAGATGGCATCATCAATTGCAAAATTAAGGACCTTATCAACTTTAGTCCCTCGATTTTGAAGCATCACATCAAGCTGCAATAAATAGAGAGGTGTGATAATCCTACTGCAAAAATTCAATCAAAGCTGACAGGAATTGCACATAAAGTCCACAAAACATAAATAAGGATTAACATGAAAAGAACCTTTTCTGCTTGCACCACAGTCCTAGGGAAACCATCAAGAATGAATCCTTTTTGACAAGATGGCTTCTTTAATGCTTCGTCTATGATCCCAACAACCAAGTCATCAGAAACAAGCTCTCCCTGAAAAGATATTACAAAAATAATTTTACTGAGAAAAGGAAAAACAATTGTTTTCTCCCTTATACTCTCTAGCTGGAACTTAAAAGAAGCAGGATAAATTAGAAATATATAACAGTAAGTTAAAGAACACTCAATATGACCTTATCCATGGCCTCCTTCGCCTTAATGCCCAAAGGTGTTTTGGCAGCAACAGCAGCTCTCAGCATATCCCCCGTGGCCAAATGACACAAGCAATACTCATCTTTAATGATAGGAGATTGTGTTCCTTTCCCCGATCCAGGTGGGCCTGCACAATTTTTATAGTTTTTAAGAGATATTAACACTATAATAGACGGAGAGAAGGAAAATCTATAGATTTATCTATCACAAAAAACCAGCAAAGCATGTTCATATATGATACATAAATTCATATGATGATGACAAGTCAACACCAAAATGAATTCAGATTGAACACATGTATAACAATAATTAAAACACTATTGCCATGAAATAAATACTAGGCAACTGGGAAAAGGAAATTTGTCATAATTCATTAAGGAAAAACCAGCTCCAAACCGAAACCCAAATATAAATTCTTGGCTAAAACTTTCGACCACCTACACATCAGCCGCCTACAAGCACTATGCAAAAAGCTTAGAGAAGAAAAAAAGACCAAAAGGCCCAACATGAGATAGGGAGCCCATTATTGTCTAGTCTCCTTTCTGAAAAATATGGAACCCGTAGGGAGTTTTTTGCCTTTCTACATACATTATTGCTGACAAGGCTCCTAAAAGGTCATATGCTACCAACCAGGTAAGCTACTTTTTCTGTTATGCTGGTGACGAGGGGCATAGAAGACAACCATCCAAAGTCTTTAATCATTGAAATACAAATATATAACAGCTAATTCTTTTTTGAGGTCCCTTTTCCTGAGATGTCTTTTGACATTGGTTGAGCAACAAATACTCTCATCGGTCAACTTACGGAAAGACTAGTGGACCAGAATACTTTGTATACAGTAAACGTGAATATATATTAACATTCCTGCTTTGATTACATTTCTTTTGAGCCGATGATTTATCAGAAAAACCCGCACTGCCCACAAAGGTAGGGGTAAGGTCTGCCCCTCCCCAAACCCCATTTGTGGAACTACACTGGATGCGTTGTTGTTTTACATACATTATTGCAGAGCAAATCAACTCTAGGCACTCCAAACGAAAGGATGAAACCCTGGTTTACCATTGCAAGGGTTGAGCAGGTAGTAACTTGAATTACAAGGAGATTCCTAAAAGGAAAATCACCGTGGAATATAAGCATTTAGAGAAAGAGCTTTACTGGAGAAATGTACTTCCTCCCAATATTAGCAAAAACCAAACAAGAGGATACAAAATCACCCTCAGATTTATGTAGACTTGATTTGAGCTTTCATCATCTCGCATCGTGAAAACTAGGATTGTATTGTTACCAAAATAAACCATAAATAGTCAAGAAGTAAGATGCTCTGGGAAAATACCTATTTCAACTTGAAAGCATGACTCATTGCTCCTTTTAAGGAATAAAACTCTAGCTTAATTGAGCATATTATTTGTTTAGGCTTAAAACCAAACTCAACAGTAAGAATTCAAATATATTAAAAAATAAGCATAATCATGTAAAGGTTCAGAGCATGTTGAAGCACTTCCAAGAATTAGTGAGCGTCACAAAATTCTCTTATTATCGTAATATTTAATCTTATATCAATATCTTCCATGTCATCCTACTTCAACCCAATTCTAAAAATGTTGCAGAAGGAGGAGAACGTCTTTGAGATGAAACATTCTGCATTCCTATATCAAAACAAAGGGAAAGCATGGCATTCCTCTCAGTTTCATTTTTTCTTTCTCATGGGCAACCTCAATTCCCTATTTTTTACTTCTGACTTTATAATATCTTTCTTTTACTTACCTAGAACTCATAACCAAAAGAATTTCTCAGTCAATACGAAAATATTAATCCGAAGGCATCAAACTCTTACATACATGATTCAGAAATCCATTTTCTCCCCATTAAGACAAGCAATTGTACTCGTCGATAACTTCTTCACTTAACAAAATAACAAAAGCAAACCTGTTCTAAGCTGAGATTTTCGAATTTCCTCACTGTTTTCAAAATCCTTCCTCATCCTTTAAACTACAAAATCCCCCTAAATTCCAGAACTTCGTCTTGCTTCCAAGAGCACGCAAACCCCAAGAAGCAAAACCCAACAGAGAAATAAACTACCCATTTACAAAATTCTACTCCATCAAACTGTAGATCTGATAGCAATATAGGGCAAAAAGCAAAACCCAACAAAGTAATAACCTAATCATTACAAAATCCCACTCCGAAGAAATGTCAAAAATGTGGATCTGATAGCCGTTTAAATGCAAAAACCACAAAAACAACCAAAAGAAAGAATTTTGATGGTAAACACCACATATACACAAACATCATAACAAAGAGAGCAGATTCGAAGAATAAAGAGGGCAAGCAACTGCAATTATTATTATTATTATTATTATTATTATTATTATTATTATTATTATTATTATTATTGTTGTTGTTGTTGTTGTTGTTATGTATAATTGTTATTACCGATGAGAATAAGACGTTTATCCGGCTTGGAGGAACACCTCATGCGGCGGAGGAGCTCCCACATAAGACTCTCGGAGGGAACATCTTCTAAGTTCACTGATGTCGACATTTTTCCTCTCCTTTCAACTCTCTGCAATGGCCGTTTCTCTTTTTTTCAAGAGAGATGAGCCACTTTTCGGAGATCCCAACGCTTTCAAGTTGGAGTCGAACCAACGTAAGGTTTTATCCCAATGACCATTATGCCCTTGTTTCTAACTTTAATTACGTAGGGTGGTATTGTTGGTTGGGGTTGGCAGCAGAGAGAGTTAGGTACGAAACTTTTAATATGAAAACTTCTGTATATACAAAAATAGACTCATATTTATGTATGCTAATAATATTTTTAATTTTCCATCAAAGGATATGGTACAACGGATGGTACTGATCCTTTCTTAATCAGATGTCTCGGTTTTACCCTAGAACAGAAAAAATCTTTGGTATGGGAGTGTTTTCCCTCAAATGAAGTCATATGCGACACGAATCCGAATATAGTCGAGCTCCAATGTGGGCACTGGACACCAAATGGGCAACAAAAAATAAAAAGCAATATTTTCAGTTCATTAAAACTAGCGACATTTTATTGCAATGAACACAAATCTTTATGAATTCAATTTTGAAAAGAATCTATGTGCTTCAAGCCTTCAACTAAAGTTACATTGATCTTTCTTCTTAAAATATTTGATATTTTACTCTTAAATGACAAGTGTCATTGACAGTCAAATTCGAGCTTCAAAATTTTGACAATTTTTTTATATAATTTGTTTAAAAAATATATTCCTAATTTGAAATCTATATAAAATTAGATTCATTCATATATAATACGGACAATTATAATAAAACTTTAATATAATTAAGAAACATCATATCGTTTAAACACAACTTTAATAATACATTTTTATAAGTATTTTATGTGTGATTAGATGTATTTTGACTTTTGAGAAATTTATGATTCTCCAATATCAGATCTTTTACCCCATGTACTGAATGAATGCTTTAAATTATGCATAGAGTTTTGAAAAAACAAGTTTTATAAATGATCTCACAGTAAAAATTATTTCAAAATGTTAATTTAAGTCGTGATTTCGAATATAAAATAACTCAATTGTTTGGTCCTCAAACTTCTTTTAACTAGTTACACTTATTTTTTGAGTAAAGCAATGACAACTTTAAAGAAGTGAATGATTGAACTTCCTCTAAAAAATAATTAGCAAGAAAGAGTTGTATGTTTGAATTGTGCTATGAATATTTCCCCTTTTTTCTTTTGGTTAACACAAAATCAAGGAAGCATATCTCTAAATTTAAGCCCTTCCCAAATGTGCTACCTTAGGTAAACTATATATTAGGTAATACGAAAAAATATTTATATGTTTATTAATACTACTATGTCTTAAATAGTTATGTAGTATGATTTTCTCAAAAAATTACTATTGAACATTTTTTCGTTTAATGTGTCTTAAGTAGCACAAATTTGAATTAATTAAAAATTTAGAATACCTAATAAAAACTCAAAATATATTTTGAACCCTTTGATAAATTTAATGTTTTGGCACAATATACCATTCTCTCTCTCTTAGAAGTAGAGAGGTTGTTTCCTAAAACCCTTATCGCTATCTCATAAAAGTAGAGAGGCTGTTTCCTAAATCTCTCAGCTCAAAATCCAAAAGCAGAAAGACTAAATATGACACAATGAATGAGAATAGTATATTGGAAATTTCAAAAACGAGAAAATGTGGGGTCACTCTTTTGGCATAGACAAAAATGATAATGTAACATTGAAAAGTGTACTACTTTATTGATTGGTCCCAAAGAATTTGGCCCTCTGAGACTTCAACGTACCATGCTTTTATCAAGGGCTTTTAATAATTTGACAAAGATGAATCGTCCACTAATAAAAAAATATTAAAAGATTTAGGAAAAATACTTGATCATAGAATTTGTAGAGAATTATTTAAAAAGTTCGACGCATGATAAAGAATATATTTCGTTTGATATAGGTCTACTTTTAAGACTCACCTTCTAAAATAGTCAATAAACTTTTCTAATATAAAAGTAAAAGATCGTAAGAATAAAATCTAATATAGAATATGAGAAAAAGACTTTGTCAATTTATTCTCTTTTCATAAAGAAAATGAGTTGTGTATTTATAGATGGGAAGAATACATAATCAGATGATTGAAGCATATGCTTTAACGTTATTAAGGAAATAAATTGTAAATAAATAGGTAAAAGAATAAATGTAATTGTTTGTCAATATTATGAAATGATAAAAACATTTGCATACTATTGGAAAACCATCATCCTATGTTGTAATAGCATAACTTGAATTAGAATTTATGGTCGACCTAATGGCTACTCAAGAGATGGAAATAAAAGTGAGTCGCTAAGATTGATGTGTATAATTAAAGAAGAGGATAT
>JAPFFP010000070.1:19876431-19904928 GCA_026153255.1 Solanum medicagineum
CAAGTTTGTACAACTAACTCATTAGACTCTAGATTAGATCCTGCCCCAGTAACAAAACCAAAATAAATAGTTTATCTATGAATGATCACTAACTATAACGGTTTGCACTTTATAGCAAGAGAGCTTCGATGTATCAGGTGTAGATAAGTCATTTATTCAGTTCTTGTATTGCCTCCTTCATAGTTTCTACCCTTGTCTTTCAAGTTGTGTACTCATATTAAACGCTACGATTTTGAAGTCAGACAATATGCTTATAGATTTTGGAGGTAATTGATATGTAAAATTTTGGAATTGCATTGTTACACGTTTTTTTAAATTATGATCTAATATTCACCAGGAATCCTGAACCTCCATCGAATACATAAGCCTCTCGTAGTCGACCTAAAGAGTGCATGGTGGGAAAAATACAAAGTATGTTCTCTACTATACCATGTAATTCTTTCAAATGACCCCATTTTAGTTGTCTCATTAGATGAGGCCTGAGCATAATAACCTGTAGTCGTAAATTCTGCAGCACTCTTGCTAAAATTTGTGCCTCGGCCTCCAGTATACATGTAATAGTTTATGTATCCCGGCGATAAATAGAATCTATTTATGTAGGTCTCATTTTCCCCATACACTTGAATGACGATAGTCCAGTTCTCTGTCCAGATTGAAGGCTTATTTGGTGAATTGAGCCCTTTAAATGTTTGTCCATAAGTCCTTCCATTGCATGCGTTAATAATGGGATCAGAAGCATCCTCTTGTTTACACATGATCCAAGGTACCCCAATCTCAAGTTCTACAACCATTTTTTCTGCCCAACGAACATAACGCAATTTTATATCCCAAGTCATCCTTGCTACTCTTGAATTTATAAATAAGAGGCACAAACTAACATTATCGATTTAGTGTGATAACTCAAACACACGTAAATGAAATTGTCCTATTTAAATCCATCTAGTACAGGTATATCGATACCCCTCTTTGGATTTTGCTTTTGTGTAACTGATATTACCTCTGCAACAAACAAGAAGTGAATGGAATCCACTTATTCTTTCACTATTGAGTTGCCAGATAGCTTTGGATTTTATCCCTTGATTTCTTTTGATTAAAATAGGTCATTCCAAGCTCAAAGAAAGACTTATTGGATACTAAAGGAAGAAACAAGCTAATAAAACATATCTGTGTTTTGGGTACTGTGGAGAAATTCTGAGTGCTTTGAGGGCAAAGCAAATAATGTATATGAAATGAAATATAGGTGCCTCTGAACGCTAGCTTTTTGGTGTAAACTCCATGATGTTTAATATAAGATACGCTTTCATTAACTCCTTCAGGAATAGGATCTTTTTCATAAAGTTTTCCCCTTCTTCGTTGTTATTTTTGCGTAAGGGACTGCCCAAACTTTTAAATGCCGATCACCTTCCTCGTGTCTGATTTTTATCTAATATATCAATAAGTTGCTTTATTTAGAATCTTTAATATTTTACATCTTTTTTAGTAAATATGTTTGAGGTTTTATCTTCTTTTTTAAGAGTTTATCTTTTGTTTCTAAAGAATTTGCTATGAAGAATATGTCATTCAAGAAAGTATGGAGAAGTTGAAGTTCAAAAGGGATTTTAATTTAGTTAGGGACTGGTTCAAATTAAAGACGATATCTTATTATTTATATATGTTGTAATTTCTCTTTTTAGAAATTGATAAGATGTGTCCTGCAACCTGATATGATATATATCTTTTTTCAATTAGTTCTATGTATTAACAATGATGTTTTATATGATGAATTTAATTATTTTGTACTGTTTCTATGGTTATTTACTGTATAAATTTTTGGGTAATAACAAAAGATGAAAATGAGGATTTTGAAGCTCTCTTATTATTGGCTTCTTATAAGATATTGAAATGATCATTAGCGACTAGAAATGTGGTTGCTAATAGTAATGATGTTGAAACTAACCTACAAATAATGTAAGGAATTTTAGTCGTTACAAGTACCTGTACATAGGGTAAATCCGGTCACTAAAAGGGTTATATAGAGACCAGAATTTATGTTGTCGTTAAAAGTACTTTTAGCGACCAGAGTTAAATGTGGTAGTTAACTTTTACCGTCGGGACTTTTAACGACCGACAGGGACTAGATTTATTGCGGTCGTGATAGTATTTAGCGACCAGATTTGCACTTTTAACGACCAAATTTTCCTTCACTAAAGACCAACTTTCTTATAGTGCTAGTCACGATCCAAAAGTGGATCGCGACTAAAGAAAGATAAATAAACGAAAACAATCACAACATAACATAAGCAATCCTAAAACCTGGAATGATGAGAACAAGAATATCTAAAGTAGTACCAAGAGTAAATTCAGCTATCTCAAAATGGAACACAAAGCTGATCTGTCTGATATATAGTTCGAAAGGAAAGAAAATAAAAGAGGTCTCAAAGATCCCCGACAATTCAAAGTCTGAGCCTCACCTTTATGATCTAGATGACTAGAGAAAACTCTAGTAGAAGGAATCAATTACCCTGTCCGGGTCTCTGTGCTTGATTTGTAAAGAGCAATCAAAGTAGGGGTGAGTACACCGAAATATACTCAATAGGTTCAACCAACTGCGTAAGAGAAATCGAATAAGTATGTAATACCGAAGAATCCTATCTCCAGCATCAAAAGGATTAGTACAATATAAATATGAATTGTAATAAGTAAAGACAGTAAGTACAATCAATAATGTAATGCAATGCTATTCATGAATGCAATGGCATCTCATGCCATGTATGAGATGGAATCACGATTGTGGCAGAGCTGATGTATGCATCTATAGAGTCGAAGCTATAAGATAGAACCAGAGGGCGTCGCAGGCCATGTACTCAAATATCTCAAGGTATCACAGGCCATACTCAAAAGTATCTCGAGGCGTCGTAGGCCTCATACTGAAGTGTCTCAAGGCATCTTAGGCCATTATCAACTGTCTCGACATATATTAAAATGTCTTAAACGATCCCAAAAAGTGCCCAAAAATGTGCCTCGAAAGTGCCCGAAATTGTAATTTCCTTATATCTCAAAATCCATGTGAGATATCAAAAATCCAACTTCATATTCTTGTTCAGGAGGTTAAATTGAGTGGGGAATGGATTTAACCCAATTTTAGAGCAAACAAATTACAATTTCAATTTCCCAAAAATTGATTTCCAGAGAGGTTGTCGCATCCCTGGCGCGATGCGCCAAGGGCGCGCCTCAGTACAAATTTTGCCCAGTTTTTTCAAGTATGGTCTAAGGCTTTTGAATCTTGGGCCTAAGTGTTCCCAAATATGAAAATACCTATACTTAGCCATATTTCACCCTCATATCATTCTAAACATTCCCCAAATACTCATTCAAACACTTAGCCAAATATTGTACTCCTAAATTCAAGTCTCAAACTCATCCGGATTCTAAGGTTCTCCTTCAAGCTTCAAGTCTCCTTCTTCAATCTTCATCAAGCTATTCTCCAAAGCTAAGTTATGTGGGGTTTCTTTCATGGGTTCCTTTCACCAGTGATGCCCAAGCTCCTTTTTTCTCAAATTTGCATGAATTGAAGTTGATTTACTCATGGGCCTTACTTATTATGAAATTCACTGCACACTATGTTGGGGCTTATGAAATTGTTATCGTTTTACTATGTTTTGGGTTATGAATCTAAGATGTATGGTGGGATTTGATAAAGGGTTTTGATGTATATTTCTTGAGGGTGTTACCAAGTATTGATTGATGGTTTTACATGGGATTTCCCTGCACGATTTCATCCCTAAATTTCATGGTTTTACACTAGCACTACACACCTGCCAAGTGTTTGATAAAATGTCCGAATTATGATTTCTTGAGACTTGAAGGTACAATGCATGTCTTATGAGTTGAATGACTTTATGATGATGAAATGAATGTATGTATATGATGATGATGAAAGGAATATACATATATATGATATTATCTTTATAGTGTTGGAGATGACCAAGCCTTACTCGGGAGGTTGTAGGCCCGGGTAACCTTATTAGGGGGTTTGTACCTCGATCACCTCGTTCGGGAGGTGGCAGGCCCGTGCAACCTTGTTAAGGGGTTTGTACCTTGATAAACTTGTTGGGGGGTTTGTACCTCATCAACCTCATGAAGGGGTTTGTGCCTAATGCGCCTCTCCAAGGAGGTGGTAGGCCTTGTAATAGTGGTCATTCCTTACGAGCTTATTCATTGCCTATGTTATGCATTTTGCTTATGGTGCCTATCTCTTGTTGTATTGCATCCTACATACTTAGTACATTCCAATGTACTAACGTATACTCTATGCCTACATGATGTCACCATGTATGAATCGGAGCTCCACTTGATCATCCTCCTCCACGTGGCTAGTGCGATAACTCTCAAGCTTGTTTGGTGAATCCTCTATTTCGGGGACGATGCTTATGATCTCCTACTATGTTCTAAGATTATCCTTCTTTTGTATACATATTGACTATAAAGGTGAGCCCGGTTGCTTGTCTTGGCCCCGCTCTTATCTATATAGTAGAGGTGTTGTTGGACATGATATGTATCTATGCCATGAGCCTTGACTCTCTTGTTTCTTAATGTTTATGTTATGAAGATTGACCCTTAGCCTCGTTTATCCCTATTCGTTATCTCTTGATGTCATTTTATTGCTTCCGCGAGCAATGATGTGTAGTGATATGTCAAGAGGCTTATTTGGGGTCCATTCGGGTCCCCGATGCATCGTGTCACATCTAGGCCCTAGACTTGGGTCGTGACACACTTGATATTAGAGCACTTGGTTGTTAGATCCTCGGAGTCCAATACACCGCGTCGATTAGAGTCTTATTCATGGTTGTGTTGTGCACCACAACTATGAGTAAGAGGCTATGAGGCATCTTAGGAAATGTTTCCCTTCTTCATGTTCTAAGTTGCGTTATAGAGTTGAAGTGAGGATTTTTTTCCCTAATGATTGTCATTTGCTATGTTAGATCACACCTAACACGAGAGGATAAGAGCCCGCACACCCGAGGAGCAGCCGGCTAATAGAGAGCTCCGGGATGCTCTAACTTTTCTTGCACTAGTTGTGGCTAACCAAGCCAACCAAGGGGACCAAGCCCCTCATGCTTCTACACCGGCTTCTCGGGTGAGAGACTTCATGAGGATGAATCCCCCAGAATTCTATGGGTCAAAGGTAGATCAGGAACATCAAGAGTTCATTGATAAGGTCTACAAGGTATTGGCCATCATGGGTGTGAGGTCGGAAGATAAGGCGGAGTTGGCGGCTTACCAACTCAAAAGGGTGGTACAAATATGCTACAATCAATGGAAGGAAGAAGAGTCAACTATGTGGTGCTTTGGGAAGAGTTCAAGGTAGCTTTCCTTAATCGGTTCTTCCCTCTTGAACTTAGGGAAGCTAAATTGGTGGAATTTATGAATTTGAGACAAGGATATTTGAGTGTAAGGGAGTATGCCCTCAAGTTTACTCAACTCTCTAAATATGCTCCCCACTTGGTTGCCGACTCAAGGTCTAGAATGAACATATTTGTGATGGGTGTCTCCGATTTGGTGAGTGAGGAATGCCGGTCCGCCATGTTGATTAGTGACATGGACTTATCCCGTTTGATGACCTATGCCGAACAAATGGAAGAGAAGAAGTTGAGGAAGAGGAGGGTCATGAGGCCAAGAGGGGTGGCCATTTCCATCAAGGCCAATGGTTTTCTCATGCATCTAATGAGAGGGTTGCCAATGATTTTCCAAGGGACAAGGTGTTAGGGGTGTGGTTCCTAATGGTGGGTGTCAAAAATGTGGTAGAGGTCATAGTGGACCATGCTTGAGGGATACCAATGCTTGTTATGGTTGTGGGAAATTGGGCATAAGGTGATGGATTGCCCTCGAAATCGCAACAAGGGTAAGGAGGTTCATCCACAAGGTACTAATGCGGTTGCTTTGGGGAGAGATGGCCGACAAAATGGTGTCCTGAGGCACAAATAATTTTATGCTTTGCATGGGAAGCAAGGGGTTGATGAGGTGCCTGATATCGTCACCGGTATGTTAAAAATCTTTGATTTTAATGTGTATGCAATGATTGATCAGGGTGCCACTCTTTCTTTCGTTACCCCCTTTGTTGCCAAAAAGTTCCATATGGTGTCTACTCCTATTGGTGCATCTATTGTTGCTAGAAAGGTCTATAGAAATTGTCCCATTTGCATCTTGCATAAAATATTGCCTTGTGATCTTGTTGAGTTAGATATGGTTGATTTTGATGTCATTCTTGGGATGGATTGGTTGCATGCATACTATGCCTCTACTGATTGTAGAACCCGTAGGTCAAATTCCAATTTCCAGATGAACTCATCCTTGAGCGGGAGAGTCGTAATGTGGTGGTCAAGGGTAGGTTAATCTCTTGCATTAAATCTCGTAAGTTGATCTCTAAGGGGTGCCTTTATCATCTTGTGTGAGTTAGGGATGTAGTTCCGGTTGTGAATGAGTTTCTTGATGTCTTTCCAAATGACCTTCCCAGTGTTCTTCCTTAAAGGAAAATAGACTTCGGTATAGACCTTCTCCCTGATACTCAACCTATTTCTATTCTCCCTTACCGTATGGCTCCGGCGGAGTTGAAGTAGCTAAAGGAGCAATTGAGGGATTTGTTGGAGAAGGGTTTTATTAGCCCTAGCCAATCCCCTTGGGGTGCACCAGTGTTGTTTGTGAAGAAGAAAGATGGGTCTCTTAGAATGTGCATTGACTATCGGCAACTTAATAGGGTCACCATCAAGAGTAGGTATCCCCTTCCAAGGATTGATAATTTGTTTAACCAATTGCAAGGGGCTAGCCACTTTTCTAAGATTGATCTTCGGTCTGGCTACCATCAAGTGAAGGTGAGGGAGTGTGATATTCCTTAGACGGCCTTCCGGACTAGATATGGGCATTTTGAGTTTGTTGTGATGTCTTTTGGCTTGACCAATGCACCGGCCATCTTCATGGATCTAATGAATAGGGTCTTTAAACCCTACCTTGATTCATTTGTTCTGGTACTTATTGATGATATTTTGATCTATTCTCGTGGTGAGGAGGAGCATAGGGCTTATTTGAGGGTTGTGTTGCAAAGATTGAGGGAAAAGAAGTTAAATGTTAAGTATGAGAAATGTAAATTTTGGTTGAGGGAGGTTGCCTTCCTAAGACATGTGGTGTTGAGGGATGGTATTAAGGTGGATCCTAAGAAGACAGTTGTAATTAGAAATTGGCCTAGACCATTGACCCCGTCAGATATTAGGAGCTTCTTGGGCTTAGCGGGTTACTATTAGAGGTTTGTGAATGGGTTCTCCTCTATTGCTTCTCCTATGACAAAGTTGACTCAAAAGAAAGCCAAATTTGTGTGGTCCGATGAATGTGAAAGGAGTTTCTAAATATTGAAAGATAAGCTTGTGTCTGCTCCTATATTGTCACTACCGGAAGGGTTAGAGGGATTTGTTGTGTATTGTGATACTTCCCGAGTTGGTTTTGGTTGTGTGTTGATGCAAAATGGTAAGGTCATATCCTATTCTTCTAGACAACTTAAAGTGCATGAAAAGAATTATCCTACCCATGATCATGAGTTAGTCGCCATTGTGTTTGGATTACAGATTTGGCGTCACTATTTGTATGGAGTACATGTTAATGTGTTCACCAATCATAAGAGACTTCAATATGTCTTCACTCAAAAAGATCTCAATTTGAGACAAAGAAGGTGACTAGAACTTGTTAAGGACTATGATATGAGTGTACATTATCATCCCGGTAAGGCTAATGTGCTGGCGGATACCTTTAGTAGGGTGTCTATGAGTAGCCTAGCTCATGTTGATGTGGTGATAAAGAGGTGGCTAAGGAGGTGCATCAGTTGGCTAAATTGGGGGTTAGGTTGGAAGAGGTTGGTAATGGTAGTGGTGTTGTTTTTGATGGTTCTAAGTCTTCCTTGGTTGATGAGGTGATCGCAAAGCAAGATCTTGATCCCTTCTTGTTAGAATTGAAGGCCTTGGTGAAAGAGGGAAAGGTGTAGGTTTTCTCCCAAGGGGGAGATGGTGCCCTTAGGTACCAAGGTAGGTTGTGTGTGCCTTGTGTTGATGGTTTGAGATAAAATCCTTGATGAGGCCCATAATTTTTCTTATTCTATCCACCCCGGTTCCACCAAAATGTATAGAGATTTGAGGGATGTGTATTGGTGGGGAGGCATGAAGATAGACATTGCCAAATTTATTTTCAGTTGTCATATTTGTCAACAAGTCAAAACTGATCATCAAAGGCCGGGTGGCCTATCCTAAGACATAGGGATTCCTACTTGGAAGTGGGAGGTGATTAATATGGATTTTGTGGTTGGGTTGCCCAAAACTAGAAAGGGCTTTGATTCCATTTGGGTTGTGGTTGATAGGATGACAAAATCGGCTCACTTTCTACCGGTTAAGACAACATATGGGGTTGAAGATTATGCTAGGTTATACATTCATGACTTGGTGAGGTTGCATGGGGTTCCTTTGTCCATCATATCGAATCATGGTGCTCAATTTACTTCACACTTTTGGAGGTCCTTTCAAAGGGGTCTTTGTACAAGAGTTAGCTTAGTACGACCTTTCACCCTCAAACGGATGGCCAAGCCGAAAGGACTATCCAAACACTTGAGGATATGCTTAGGGCTTGTGTACTAGAGCTTAAGGGTATTTGGAACGATCATCTTCCATTGATTGAATTTGCATATAACAATAGCTATCATTCTAGCATCGATATGACTCCTTTTGAGGCTCTCTATGGTAGGCATTGTGAGGATCACCAGTTGGTGGTTTGAGGTTTGAGAGGTGTCTTTTTAGGGACCAAATATGGTTATGGAGGCTCTTAAGAAGGTGAAGATGATTAGAGAAAGGTTGAAGACGGCCAAAGTCGCCAAAAGTCCTATGCAGACGTGAGGAGAAGGGATCTTGAATTCAAGGTTGGTGATTGGGTCTACATGAAGGGTGTGGTCCATTTGGTAAGAAGATCAAGTTAAGCCCTAGATATGTGGGTCCTTATAGGGTGATGAGAAGGATTTTTAAGGTAGCCTACGAATTGTATTTGCCTAGTGAAATGGATCTAGTTCATCCGGTCTTCCATGTGTCTATGTTGAGGAAGAGTGTGGGTGACCCTAATGCTATTGTGCCTCTCAATTTTGTGGGTGTTGTTGAAGACAATTTGACCTATGTAGAGGTTCCGATCCAGATTTTGGATAGACAAGTGAAGAGATTGAGGAACAAGGATGTGGCTTCCATTAAAATCCTTTGGAGGAATTAACAAGTTGAAAGTGCTACTTGGGAGGCCGAAGCGAAACATGCAAAAGCGATATCCTTACCTATTCCACTCCACTCGATCCTAAGGTATTGACTTAAGTCCTCTATATGATCTCAAGTCTTAATTTCAGCCCTCACGTCATTGCATACGTTCATGTTTAAATTGACAAGTTCATGATGATTTTACACTTATGATGAGATTTCTGAAATGATGTTTAAGTGCATTGTTGCATCTCTGTGTGGGTTGAAATTGTCATGTTTGTGTCTCTCATATACGTTTCTTTGACATTCGGGGACGAATGTTCCCAAGGGGAAGATATTGAAACATCCCCAAAAAGTACCCGAAAATGTGCCTCAAAAGTGTCTGGAATCATAATTTTCTTATATCTCAAAATTCGTGCGTGATATCAAAAATTCGACTTCATATTCTTGTTCAGGGGGTCAAATTGAGTGAGAAATGGGTCTAACCCCGATTTTAGAGCAAACAAATCGCAATTTCATTTTTCCAAAAATCGATTTCCAGAGAGGTTTTCGCACCCCTGGCGTAACGCGCCAAGGGCATGCCTCAGTACAAATTTCGCCCAGTTTTTTTAAGTCCAGTCCATGGCTTTTGATTTTTGGGCCTAAGTATTCCCAAACATGAAAATACCTATACTTAGCCATATTTCACCCTCATATCATTCTAAACGTTCACCAATACTCATTCAAACACTTAGCCAAATATTTTACTCCTAAATTCAAGTCTCAAACTCATCCGGATCTTAAGGTTCTCATTCAAGCTTCAAGTTCCATCCCCAATCTTCATCAAGCTATTCTCCAAAGCTAAGGTATGTGGGTTTCTTTCATGGGTTCCTTTGACCCATGATGCCTAAGCTCTTTTTTTCTCAAATTTGCATGAATTAAAGTTGATTTCTCTGAGCCTTACTTATTATGAAATTCACTGCATACTATGTTGGGGCTTATGAAATTATGATTGTTTTGCTATGTTTTGGACTATGAATCTAAGATCAATGGTGAGATTTGATGAAGGGTTTGATGTATATTTCTTGAAGGTGTTACCAAGTATTGATTGATGGTTTTACATGGGATTTCCCTACATGATTTCATCCGTAAATTGCATGGTTTTACACTAGCACTACACACCAGCCAAGTGTTTGATAAAATGTCCGAATTATGATTTCTTGAGGATTTAGAGGTCCAATGCATATCTTATGAGTTGAATGACTTTATGATGATGAAAGGAATGTATGTATATGATCTTATCTTTATAGTGTTGAGGATGACCAAGCCTCACTCGGGAGGTTGTAGGCTCGGGTAACCTTGTTGAGGGGTTTGTACCTCGATCGCCTCGCTCGGGAGGTGACAGGCCCTGCAACTTTGTCAAGGGGTTTGTACCTTGATAAACTTGTGGGGGGGGGGGGAGGATTCGTAACTCATCAACCTTGTTGGGGGGTTTGTACCTCATCAACCTCATGAAGGGGTTTATACCTCATGCGCTTCTCCAAGGAGGTGGTAGGCCTTGGATTGCACTAATAGTGGTCACTTCTTACACTTCTATTATGTTACATATATATAAGCATGATTTTACTTCAAGCATCATTCATACATGCCATGTTACGATAAGCTTATTCATTACCTATGTTATGCATTTTGCTTATGGTACCTATCTCTTGTTGCATTGCATCCTATATACTTAGTACATTCAAACGTACTAACGCTTACTCTATGCCTACATGATGTCACCATGTAGGAACCGGAGCCCTACTTGATCATCCTCATCCACGTGGCTAGTACGACATCTCTCAAGCTTGTTGGTGAATCCTCCATTTCAGGGACGATGCTTATGATCTCCTACTATGTTCTAAGATTATCCTTCTTTTGTATATATATATTGACTATGAGGGTGAGCCTGGTAGCTTATCTTGGCCCCCGCTCTTATCTATGTAGTAGAGGTATTGTTGGACATAATATGTATCTATGCCATGAGCCTTGACTCTTTTATTTCTTGATGTTTATGTTATGAAGATTGACCCTTAGCCCCGTTTATCCCTATTCATTATCTCTTGATGTCAATTTATTGCTTCCGCGACCAATGATGTGTAGTGATATGTTAAGAGCCTTGCTTGGGGTCCCTTCGGGTTCTCCATGCGCCGTGTCACGTCTAGGCCCTAGGCTTGGGTCGTGACAATGTCTCAAATGGTACATGTGATGAGATGTGTTCATACCAATGCAATCAGTCATGTATAATATATGTGCATACCAGTGCAACCAAATTAAGAATAAGATTTGCGCACGCCAACACATCCAGTTCAGTATAAGATATGTGCATACCAATACAACTAGTCAATATACCATATGTGCATATCAATGCATCCTTTCAAGGATACAAGTAATAGCAATATAAATGACAACTGATGCGTATAAAAGCCATCACATCAGACGGGCTATACCATGTATATAATCTATTATTACAAGGCCATCATTACCTCACATCATCACTATCTCATCAATAATCCAGATGTCAATGAAATGAGCTCTACTAGAACCCCAAATAACTCATGAATCTCAAATTTATCGCAGTCATCATTAATTATTCACAACACTATCCAAAAGTTATCTCAATTCCTATATTATTACAATAATACCCAAATTATCTCAAATCTCATGATGTTATCTCTATTTATCAATACGATCATCATTTACTCAATTTTCGGCATAGCTGGTATCATATTTTCATCAAATTCAATCATATCATGTCATAGGCTCATAGATCAATCTAAATGTCATAATTATCACATGAATATGTATGATAACTTAAAAATCCAGTCCGAAAAAGGTTAGTCGAACTTACCTCGATGTCGAAACCACAATTGGACAAGCTTTCAATCAACTCAAGCCTTCAAAAAATCTTCAGATTGATCAACCACTATCAAAAATAGATACTAAGCGTCAAGAGGTGCATTTTGATACTCATATTGGCACGAATTAAGCTTAGGGGGAAAATAGTCAAAATTAAGGCTAAAATTTGAAGTTCTCGAATTTAGAAAATGACTTTAGAATCCAGTTCTACACAAAAAATAGAGTTCGTGGATGAAATTTTTACTAAAATCGAGTTTAAAACTAATGAAAAATCAATACTTAAAGTTTGGAAATCACAGTTTAAAATTCACCAATTTTAGACATTCAAAATCAAATTAAAACTTATGAAAAATCATAAATTTAGTATTGGAATCACTTACCCAAGATAAATCATCGAAAATCTCTATTTAAAATCACCCAAAAAGCTTTGAAGTTCGTGAAAATGACTAAAAATAGTGACCCTCGAGTTTAAAACAGTGTTGATACCAAAACTATACTCCGCGAAAGCGGGTGGGGTCCCGCAAACACGGAGAAGTCGATCAAAAATGACCTCTGCGAGCTCGTGAATGTGGATAGTAATAAACCAGAGGGGGAGGGGGCACACACGAGTGCTCCGCGGACGCGGAGAATAGGAGATGTCACGCCACGCCACGAACAGGGATCAATCCTCTGTGAATGCAGAGAAATAATGTGCGTGTCTGCACCAGAAACACTACACCAGCAAAATCACAAATCCAACAAAATAATCGAAATGGGCACTCAGAACTAATCAGACATTAGAATTACACAAACCAATCACGTATTTATACCCAAAATGGTGATCCAACTCAATGCAATAATCAAACTTTGATTCTGAGGTCTCCGTGACAAATTTACCAATGCAGATAAAATATACTAGTTTAAAATTTAAAATACCAAAATTGCATTTGGTATCCCTCGGCAACTCCAAAAATTATGACGAGATCATTTCTAGCATTAGTTTCACCTTCTTCAACTACTGGAATTGTCAAAATTTCCATCCAAGCTTTTGAACTCGGAATGTTGACCAAAGCCAAACTTTGATTTCGGAAACAACTAAATGCAACTTTGGGCCTAAAAGCCTCATTTCAACTCCGAATTCAGTTCTGTAACTTTTTATAGATCAGTTTTGACGTTTCGAAGCTAATGGTTTGACGAATCTCAGATCCGACACCCGTAACTCAGAATGATACAAAAACTCACTTTTTTCACAATTTAAGCTTCTAAAAATGCCAAAACTCATATTTTTCACTTTTAAAACTCAAGAGTTTAGTTCCAACAATACATATAGTTCAAAATAGGTGCTAAGCAACTTACAAAAGGATAAAAATAGTAATTTTCATAGATAAGCTCAAAAATGACCAACCAGGTCATTACATGTAATTAGTTGGAAGATTTGGAAACAACTAAACAGGGATATGATGGATATGTTTTTATAATTTTTGTAATCAAATTAAACATGTGAAAGAGAAAAACATGATGACGTACATTGACAAAGGTCATTTGGTACATATATTTTATGGGACTTACCTAGCGAGGAGTGAATTTTATAGAGAAGAACTATTCGAACATTTTAATTTAAACTTTTCACTTGTGAATCTAGTGGCTATAGCCTTTGTAGTAATATTTCTATCAGGACGTTTACCTGTAGCTGAAATTTGAAGAAAGTAAGTTGTTAGATGAAACGAAGTTACTGTTAGAGCATATTTGAGTTCAATATTTTAGTACTAATATTTTATGCGAGCTATATATATTTGAGATGTTTTCATCAATGACCCCATTTTTATCTTGAGGGATAATTATTATTGAGATGACTTGCTTACTGTGATTCCCTGGTTATGTGGCAATTGCTTTTAGGTACGTTCATTCTTTTATGAAATCCATTCCTCTCCGAGGAACTATTGTAAACTTTTGTGTTTTCGGACCTAGGTATAAAGTTGGCGAGAAAGAGAAATTCATATATTAAGTTAGCGACAACTGAAGTAAGTATGAAATAGTAGCTGAAGTTTGATTTTTTGAGGTTAGAATGGGTTAACGATTTGCAATCTTAGAATTTGTTGTATACGTTATCAGCATCGCATCATACACGAGGACTCAAATTTTTCTCTTCCGATTCTTTATTCAAGTACAAAGCATACTACTTGATAGATTTTTTGTCATGGAGAAAACACTATGAGATTAAAAAGTTATTTTGTCTATGTTGAACATATCAGCATTTCAGGACAATCATTATGATAGTCAGTTTTAAATCAAAATTTCATCTATCTCTATTATTTACAACGCTTTTTTCATAGGTAGGTTGCATACATTATAGTTACTGGCAAAGTTCCTTTTGCTACTGTAACACTTCTCCATAGTCATCTTTAAATATTTATCACATTAGTCAACGATAGTGTTATTCTTAACATATTAAATTAAAGAACAAGAAGAAATTGGTTTTAACCCTTGCCCGGACACACTAATCCAACAGAAGGTCAAAATAACTCGAATCTATAATAGTGCTCTCCGCATGTTCTCCTACTACTATTCTACTCTTAAATTTGAGATCTTCAATATATAATAATTAATTTTGATGATTATTTAAGCCACATATTTACTCTCATACTTCATCATTGATTGGCGAAAGGATTTTAAACCACTCATGGTTACAAATTTATTTATATTTGAGGCAAAATATGGGACAAAGCCTTCTTTTTATTCTTGGTTATATGAGTCAAAACTCAATTTTTTACTCAATTTAGCAGACGAATTTCTAGCTTTTACGCTTTCGTAATTTTCAGTGTGTAATCAAATTTGAAGGCAATATTTGATTCTCTGAAAAATTGGCATTTTGGAGGGCAATATATATCATGAGAAGGTTGTAAATATGGTAACAATGTCACGATCTAAAATCAAATTGCGATTAAAGGAAAGAGATAGTAAAACAAAACAATCACAACATTTATATTCAAAATTCCAAAACCTGGAGTCATGAGTATAAGAGCTTCTAACATGTGAAAGAGTAAATACAAAGATGTCTGAAGAAAAGAAATACAAAGTCTGAAACGAAATAAAACTATGAAATATCTCAACGGCACAATGGTGACTCGATAGCTGAGTCTCACCGTTTTAATCTACGGAAAGGAAGGATAGCTTTGTCAGGATAAGATCTACTACCATGGGGGAGTCCCTGTGCTCGATCTGTAGGGAGGAAATATAGTAAGGGATGAGTACACCGAAATGTACCCAGTAGGTTTAACCGACTGGGTAGGAAATCGGATAAGCATGTAATAATTAAGAATTGTATCACCTGTAATATATATATATATAAAGATAGGAAGTATGATCACTGATGCAATGCAAATGTGATGTATGAATGCAATGCATGCTATGGAATCATGACTATCGCACAATCGGTGTACACATCTACCGAGCTGAAGCTATCAGGTAGAACCGAGGGTGCCTAGCAGAGCATGTACGGAAATCTCTCAACCTTAGCACCTTTGCATTGTCAAGGGGTTTTAAAAAGTACTAATATCTCTCCCTTTCCACCTCTACGTGGTCAAGGTGTTTTAGAAAAAGGTGGTACAGATCTCAATCCTTGCCACCTCCATGTGGTCAAGGGGTGATACAGATGCAACATGAAGTGAATGCATGTCAATGCCACAAATCAATGTATATGACAACGATATAATATGATAACTGATAAATAATAACCACAGAATCAGAAATATATTGCCATATGTAACAACTGGTACCACAAGCCACCAACATGTCTCAAATAACCACTCTCACTAATAACCAAGTATACCGATGATACCGGACTTCGCAAATTCCAAAATATGCACATGATTCCCAAAAAGTATCTCAAGTACTATCAAATAACTACCACAAAGTTTCCCAAATGATATCACAAGTCTCATATTATCACAATAACATCCAAAAGAATCTCAAATATCCAAGATACATCTTAATTTGCCAACAAATTCACAAATTACTCCAATTCCAATATAAGCGATATCACATTTTCACCAGAATACTATCATATCAATTCAATTACTCATGAAACAATCCAAATGAAAACTTGAAATTACGTTTGCTACTGTAGATTATAAAGTGTAGTGTGAGTTAATACTATGTGAGTTAATTCTACATATATTAATTAGTGTAATGCAACAAAAAAAGAAAAAATCAAATACGTTACATAGGAGAATAACACACGTTTCAAAACAAAAGAAAAGAAAAAAAGTGTTTCTGTAAATGTGATATAATAGTTCTTTAACACCATTAATATTCACTATCCGTTTCTCAAATTCAATCCTCTTTTTGCAACTTCTCCCCTTATAATCCATATATGAGAAGTGTGATGAACATAACAAGACACCAACCAAAAGAGGGGAAAAAAAGACTTCCTCCTTTCTTCTTCTTGAACATTTTTTGGGCAATTGATTTTTCGGTGACCTCTAAATTTTCAGCCACGAGTGTACATGTTTGAGAGTAGCTGTGGAATCTTAGGGAGCGACCGACTAGAGCAATTTGCACCGGAGTTAGGCCAAATCGCTTTCAAGGCAATGGTTTGCCATGAAACAGTGTTTGTGATAAGTTATTTAATTCTAGTCCAATATCAATATTGTAGTACTTTTTCAACATAGTGTTGGAAAAATCGCTTTCATCGGAGTCGGGCCAAATCACTTTCAAGGCGATGGTTTGCCACGAAATAGTATTTGTGATAAGTTATTTAATTCTAGTTCAATATCAATATTGTAGTATTTTTTCAACATAGTGTTGGTTTCAACTCTTTTTATGTCTCTGTAAAAGCTATTATAGATCCTCATGGAGGAATCTTAGCAGCTCATAAGGTGAGAGTTCAATTCCCCACATTGTAATCCCCTCTCCGTTTCCCCTTCCCCTTCCCCCAATTTTTTTTTTTTAAATAAAAATTATGGATCCTCATGACATAAAACCATGTCTCACAGACAACAAAGTGTAGCGATAGCTAATCGCGCCGAAATAAGACTCCATGTGCTTACATGGAAGTTTGCATCAGCTACTCTATTTAGACTCCTATAATGATCTAAATATGATATAAAAAAAAATTAACTCAGAACAAGTAATCGATTTAATCTATCAGTTCCTCTGTCATGAATATTTATTATGTTCGTCGTTCTTACTTATCTTCGTTATATAAGCTTTTGTTTCATCCGATATTTTACGTACAATACTATTCTACATGTACTCACATCCCTTTTGTCGAGGGCGTTGCTTCTTCATCTTGATGCAAAGTGCAATTCAAGCTTCTTGATGCAAACTAAGCTACATAGACACAAGATCATGCAGCACGCTAGGTTCGACAGCTCTGCTTTTGATAAGCTCCTCTTTGTTCCAATTAGCATTAGTCTAGTTTTAATATTTCTTGTTAGTAAGCCTAAGGTATGCCAAAGGTCTTTTTGTAATAAACATTACTCAATCATGTTAGAAGCTTTGTAGGTAAAACAACCAGTTATGTATCTAAGTTTTGACATTCATGCATAAGACTTCCTTCTTAAATGTTTCTACAATATACTTCCACTTATGTCTAGATGTATACTCTTTATAAGACTTTGTTCATAAATGCTTCTACACTTATGTCTAGATGTATAATAATGTTTTCATGTCATGTTTAGGTACCGGCTACATACATACAAGCCAAACTCGTAACTTTTTCTACAGAGACGAAATGCTTTGAATGATCCATATAGTATACCACAAGAAACTAAGAATATTAGACCTCTCTTTGAATAAGATCAACACCATATATAGAGCAGTAGATAGCACCTAAAACACTTGAGCGCTAATAATGATCTTCTTTTGACCCCCGTAAACAAAAATCGCATCATAACTACTTGCACCTCGATCATCAGAGACAAGTATGCATAGAAAATCAGAGACTTTAGAAACACTAAAGAGTAAGCACAACAGTGCGACAAATTAATAGAGAAAAATGGTTCAAAGGCTGCCAAAATTGTTTCATCACAGAGACCAAGGACAATAAAACTTAAACAGCTTCTGCATTCCAGGAAATTCAATGCTCAAGCCTTTGTCTTCCTAGGAGCCAACTGAGTCTCAGGCTGCATAAAAAACAAAATATTTAAGCATATTTCCAAAGACGTGCTTGGGTAAGACAAAGAACTGGTAAATCAACTGATATGCTGAAGATGACAAAAGTCAAGCTATATGCAAGTGTAATATTACACTGCACATGCAATCATACTAAAATAAACAGTTACAAGGAGTAGTTTTACCTCTTTCTTGACAGACTCTTCCTTCTCAGATAAAATCAACTCAATATGGCAGGGGTGAGACATGTAGGCTGCAAAATGGCCAAAGGATTAGGATTGAGATATAAATGACTAGATACAACAAGATGCAGTGATATAATAACAGCACTTACGGTTGATTCTTCCATGTGCTCGGTATGTGCGGCGCCTCTGTTTTTGCGCTTCATTTACTTGGATGTGAGATATATAAAGCGAATCCACATCCAAGCCTTTAACCTAAATAAGTTCAAAGGAACAACAAGATCAGGTTAAGGGCAGGTAGAACAATCAAGAAAGTTGTGCAGATAAAAATAACATAATCAGACATTACCTCAGCATTGCTCTCAGCATTTTTGAGTAAATCTAGGATAAACCCTGCAGATTTGACAGGCCAACGTCCTTGACCATTTGAATGGCGGTTCTTTGCCTGAGCAGTACGACCAACCCCACGACAAAAGCGTGTGAAGGGAATGGCTTGTTTGTGGGCAAGAACATCCTCTAGATATCTCTTGGCCTTGTCCAATGGCATCTTCCTAAGTGCATGGGCAGTCTCTCGTGTATTCTGTAAGTGGAGATTATGCATACATGCATAGTAAGAACAGTCACGGTCAGAAATTCCAGTACTGTAAATTTCCAAAATAGGGTGAAAAGGGTCTTGTTTGTAGACAGTATTCCACCAATTCATGTTTGAGAGAGAGTTGTTCTAGCAGGAATGTGTTTAGATCAAGGACAGACCTTCACAAGGGGTTTTGCACCAAATACCTCAGTAATTTAATATGATAAAAACATCACTAAAAATTACATCTGTACCAAAAGATATATTACTAGATCAGTGTTCTGTACCAAAGATGTATTCAAAAGAAGAATGGTGCAAAAAGAGAAACTCATGTAAACTACATCTAAAGGACCAAACAAGCAAAATGTCAACCAGAAAGAGAGATTCAGAAACACATAGCTGACGCAACAACAGACTGTAAACAAGAATGAAGTTCAAGCTAATAATTTATGATCATATACATCGGGTACCATAATTGTGTCCATCAAGACTTGAACCAACAAACGAAAGCACCTAGTGTTTTGCATCAGTAACATGAGACAATAATGTTCTTAACCCACTTCATTGACCATTAGAACACACTGTTGGGCAAGCTTGCTTCTAAGATCAAATTAAATGAACCCCTCAAAAATTCAATCATATATAGTATCATACTTGTTTGGCATTCACTAGTTACAGTAAATTAAGAGCTGTGCACTTAAATATCAACAGAGAATCATAGTCATGCTTCCATTTATTTAAGTCAACCTTTAAATCACTTGTTATCATGAAGCTGACACTGCTTAAGACAAATTCCAAACTTGTACTTCTTCTATTCACTCATATCAGTGATTACTTGGCATTCATCTTGACATACACAAAGGCAAAATAGAATCCAAACTTAGATGTATTTTACTCATCCACACTGGTAACAGCACAAATAGTCCAACTTAAGCTAGAGAATAACAATAACATTACCAAAAAACATTACTTGGTGAATATGCATAAGTCGAGGATAATTAAGGTTAATGAAAATAAACTAATTTTGAGAAGGCACCAATTCTTACAACCCAGCAATGTAATAACAATCAAAAGTTGAAAGCAATTCATGATGAACAGAGAAATTACGCACCTTGAAATGAACTCGGAGATTTGAACCCCTGGCTTTGCAAGCTACAGCAAAAATACGACACAAACTCAATATACTCAAAAATAAAATAAAATATAGCAACGTCCAATAACTCGGATCTACACATATGAAGAGTTCATAGCTCGAAAATTATATGCAAAACAAATTAGGTACTCACATTTGGTCGGGTTGTCGGGTTCCCTGGAATACTTCACCTACATCAACCAAAAGATTCACACGTAAGTAAAAACCTTATAATGTTGTTCGACAAAATTATTAGACGGCGAATTTTGTCGGCTTACCATGGCTTCCGGCGATTGCTGCTGCTACTTCCTTCGTTAACCCAACGAGAGAAGAGATGAAAACTAGGGTTTACAACTTATATGGAAAGATGATACATTATAGGGTTTTCACCTGCCAATTGGGCTAGGATAGTGGGCCTTTTAGAAGAATGGACCTCTCAATTATATGTAGTAGTATACTTATTTAGCCCATTCAACATAATTATATTATATCTACTAATTAAAAACAATAAAAATTTTATTTATTGTCTATTATCTTGATCGGCGACGAACTATTTATGTTAATTTCTCACATAAAAATAATATAGCCAAAATAAAGAAGTATAGATTATCCAGACTAGCATCCCAAAATGGTTAATTTAGAAAATTAAACCTATTCGTTTCTTCATACTTTTTTTCTCTCTCCTATTTTTTTACTCAGCAAAGATGATATCAGTATAGAGTTAAACATAGTAACATAAAAAATTGAAAGATTTCGTTGAAATTGTTCATTTGAAAATTTTCCAAAAAGTTAATCACAGATTCTTCTCTCGATCAGAAGAATAGGGCTGGTATGCTCATTACTAAACTTGTTGAAGAGATTAAATATAACCAAGGTAGAGGCTGAATCGATCATCGGAAAAAGAATTGATCACGGCGAGACAAGCTGTTTATCATTACGATAGGTGTCAGGTAGGAGTGTAATAATGTATGCAGCTGAGGCATCCTAACAGATCGGTAGAATTAAACCTTGTTCCTACATGACCTGATCAATTATTATGCATCGTTACAACAGGGGTGACCAACATATTTGTTATTATCTACTTTCTCCGTTCACTTTTACTTGTTACTATTTCACTTATTGAGATCAAATTATAAGAACTTTGATTAATAATTTAAGATATATTTTTTTTATCATATTAATATGAGAAGAATTGCAATTTGTAGCTTTTTCTGTATACTTTTTTACCATCTAAATTTTAGATTTCAAATATTAAATTTAGCTACTTCAATTTATCTTTGAGTTTAGTCAAGTTTGTTACGCCTGCAAATCTATAAAGGCGGGATAGACACCCGGTGCCCTCGAGGCCCGAGAGAACCATCATATAACACGTGCTTATTATGCATATGACTATGACAACTACATAGTGGTGAAGGTTCATACAAGCTATTAAGATAAGAGATCAAAATAAGTAACACAAAAACTTACATATCGGACTTGGCCGTTGAGGCCACAACTATTTAAAGACAAGATGTAGTTGAACTATATACAATAAGTTTACAAAGCCTCTATAAGATAACATAGATCGGGACAAGCTCCACCTTACTTTGAACCATTATACAATACCAAAATGCATATACTAAAGAAATAATGTACTGAATATGTAAGGCAATAGCTGGAGTACTTATACCTCTGCAATATGAATTGCAGCATCCTCCAAGAGGGATATCAGTACGAAATAATGTACTGAATATGTAAGGCAATAGCATAAATAAAATGAAAACTCAAGTGAAATCAAGCAGTACTATATAAATGCATAGACCATAACAAAAGACTATTTGGTTTATACTTGGAGAACTGTGTACATTACATTCTTTTCTTTACTCTTCAGTGTTTTATGAACTTCTTTAGGCATGTATTACATGTGACTAGCTGATTAGTGGTAAAATGAGGATGACCATTCTAGGCATTTTAACCACTGGGATGTTGCCCTCATAACTGTACAAATCGGGATCGCCCATGCTAGGCTCTCGCCCCTAGGTTGCCACCCTTATGCACAAGTGAGACCGACCCATGCTAGGCTTCTGCCCTTGGGCTGCCACCACACACTATGAACACTATTTCAAGTTATTCTTTAATATTTTGAGATTGTTACTTTAGTGGTCCTGATGATTTTTAAGCTTTGAAACTATGTACTAGTAACATAAGATAGCACAATAATCTCTTAAGGCGGTACAATAATATAGGAAACAAGTATAACATTGACATACTACTTGGAAGTTTAAATGAAACAATTGGCTTCATGGATAAAAGTAGACTCCTCATGCTAGTGCATGAAAAAGTAAAACCACATATTTACTAATAGGCAACACCACCATGGAATAACTCTTGGGAAGCTCACTTGTTGATAATGATACGAGTATTTAGTTTCATGCCAAAAGAATATGGAATAAAATAGTCTTATATGCCTTACTTTTGGACCAACACAACTACACACTTCAGCCTCCCTTTATGGCGTTATTTCTACAATACAAGTCATGTTTAAACTAAAGTTAGTACACTACTTTCCAGCTGCATAGAGCAGTAGTTAAACATTTGACGAACAATAGATTCACCCAACCCTTACGCTAATGGTGAATCTCCACACCCTCCTTTCATACATCAATACAACTTTATGCACCTCTTACCAAAGTCGCCCCAAGCTGCCCCCATCAACATTACACATAAAATAGTCATTAAACAACCCCAACATATCCTTCAGCAAATCAATGAATATTTAATTCAAGGGCTCATCACCGTTCATGAATTCTTGACAAAAGAAATACACAAATCCTCTTCCCAAACTTGTCCCTAAGGAGTGGCAAAAAGAAGGCCAGCAACCTACCTAGATCGCTAGAAATTTTCCCCTTCGACCTTGTGCTTCAAGAATGTAAACTCTTCTTCAAACTAGAACTAAAGAACAAGAGGATGTCTTTTAGGAAAGTTGGAAAGAAAGCTGGATAGTTTTGAGAAATAATTACACTTCAACTTGTAGAACATAATTTCATAAGATTACATGGAGGCAATATGCTAAACTCATAAGTATTTTAACTTGCCTTTTCACTTGAAATATTAAGAACCCTAGAGGGGTTTGAAGGCTGTTTTACAAGTTGAGAGGGAAAAGGAGCCTTGGGAAATTAGATTTTTTTTTCAAGTTTAAAATGGCTAGAAAGAGCTGGTTGCAATTCCTTTTAAAGGGGCCAACTTAGGGCACTTTGTCCTTAAGTTTTTGCCATATTTGGCCAAGTAGGTGATGCACCTACTTGGCCTTTTAGCTTGGGCCTTTTTGGACCTCAACTTATTGGGCCTTGGCTGCCCATTCTTCTCCTTTCGACTTTTTTTTCAGCATGAGATCTTTTTACCTTTTTACCCTTTTTATTCGAATTAATTGATTTTAATGTCATTAGATTCGTTATGTGATCGTGATGCTATGTTTGAATAGAATTTTTTTTATTCAGAGTATCATAGAAAGGGGAAACCGTTGGATTTGACTTGATTCGAGACTTTTTCTAAGGAAAATAAATTTCTAGCCTTTTGTTAAGTATGATTGAACCTTGTATGCTCCTATTTGTATGGAACTAAATACTTTGGGGTAGAATTATATCCTTATAGGCTTTGATCATGAGATTTCAGATTGAGAAATTGTTCATATGATGATATCTTGACTTGTGAATTAATTGTGGATTCGTAGTACATATGATTTTGTGATTTATTTGATATTAATATCGAGATGGCACTTATATTGAGATGTGATTGATGATATATCCTTGATGATATTGAGACTGTGATGATATTGAAAATATTATGATATTAACACTGTGATGAGATTGAGATCATGCATATTACATTCACTGTTATTTGTGTATTGGTACTTGTGATGGCTAGGACCAAGAGATGAGTAAGGTATCATGTAGATTTGTAGCTAAGGTTTCTATTGTCGATATTTAGCCTAGGTTTCTGCGGGTGAGCCGAGATAATATGCCAGTTGATTATTTTGTGGCTGAGTTCATTTTCGGTCAATTGAGCATTGGCCGAGGTCATTACCGACAATGTTCACAGATACATGGTCATTGTGTGGCCCTCATGGGTTCCGATCTAAGGTTATTAGCGGATGTGTATTGTAGGATAGACATGCATCACGATTATTTGACATCGCATCACATTTCTTACATCTCATGGCATTCACTTCATCTCATATCACTCCTACGTGATATAATTATATGAATTGCTTATGAGACTTAATATCAATTGTATCATTTGACTTGTATCAGTTGGACGTTTTGAGATATGATGTCATGCGATGAGTATATCTATATCCTTGTGATTTTTATATATTATATATATAGTGTTGGGACCTTTTTGAGTGCAGGTGTGTAGTTTGGCGGTATGTGGTTTGGTGTTAAACGAGTACTTATGTTCTTCATTGCTTTAGCTTAGGTTAGTTTCATTTCCTGAGTACCTTGTTGTTTGGTGCTCACCCCTTGCAATATTTTTGTAGGTTGTGAGCCCGGTCCATTTTGCTAGATATTTTTCATTTCAGGATTAAGCTTCCGCATCTTTTGCGAGGTAGTTGCTTATATCTTCGACATGCCTTCAAGGATTCCTCTTTTTATGTTTGTTCTATTTGAGAACTAAACATTGAAACTTATATTTTATGAGTATTCTATATTAGAGTCTTGTACATATGACATCAATTCTGAGATGGTTCCAGTTTTTGACTTCCCTTGATTATCTATCTCATCAGATTGTTTACCTTCCATTTTTATTATTATGTTGAGTTATTTGGGTTTTTGGTTAACTCGCCTTGGTGGATTAGGTGAGTGCCATCACACCCAGATTTCGGGTCGTGACAACGACCAACTTTTACAAACTGTAGTTCCTTTTACGATTTGTAATCCTAGCTCGTAGTTTCTCAAAATTTTTCTGAAATTACCCATGTTTAGGAGCCATCCATGATCACGCGTCTACGGCTCATAAACATTCTATGAGTCATTGACATGGATTATAGATTATGCACTAGCTTTAGTTTTTAAATTTTCTCTTTGTTCTAACTTTTCAACCTACGAGTATTACATAGTGAAATATTTGAGATTGAAAAGATACACACTGATGAGAATCCTCATATATGCTTATAAAGGTAGTGATCGTAGACAAATATGAGTTTTGTAGAACTACGACAAGCATGAAGCCTGTCAAGGGTTCCTCCACTTGAAGATTCATTTAGACCCTTGGTTGGAAGGATAGTTCGTTGGGATACAACCTATGTTCTAGTTAAAGCCACATGGTCTAATCCTATTCTCTTTTGATTTCTAATCCTATTTGAAAAAGATTGAAATTCTAGTCCTATTTGAAAAAAGATTTCTAGTCCTATTTAAAAAATTATTTGAATTTTAGTTCTATTTAGAGTTGATTTTGGCTTTAGAAAAAAAATCACTCATTTTTTATAAGTGAAACAATTTTTAAGAGAATTATTCACACCTCATTGGTATATAAAGACATCAAAACATAAGAGAGGTTTTTGAACGAGCTTTCAACAAGAGAGACGAGAGAAGAAAAGATTAATGTTTAGCGCAATAGTTATTTATTTTCGACTAACAACCCTAAAATTGCGTTTTTCAATTCGTTAATCCTTGGATTGGACTGAAATTTTTGTGAGTGTTCCTAACAACTTGATCTTTAAGTTTGAATGATGGAAATCAGATTTAGAGGTCAGCTACATCCTGCGTCAGATCCTGAATAATAATTCCGTTTTAGGTGTTTTCTTCCTATTTACTTTTGTTGATGGAGCTATTGATTCTCCATTTTTGACAAGGATTTTTCCATGGAGTAATATAGCTAGCATGCATGTATAGAGGCCGTATTGGTCAGAGCAGGAGTATGTATAATGTTATTGGGTAACAACACGCATGGCCCCAAAGGTTTGTCAGGCCAATTGTGGTCCTCTTTGTGTTTGAGGACTCAAACATACATTTTCACCAAAACTAGTTGATTTTCCACACTCAAACTGATATACATATAAAGCCTTACATATTCCTTTGTCCTTTTGTCATGTTCATGCCATATTTCTGAATTAAACAGTCAAACCAATACAATGAGTTTCCCTTTCCTGTTTACTATCTTTTTTTTTTTCTCAAAAAAGAAAATACTCTTTTGATCAACTAAACATAAAAAAAGTTGAAAAATATTATTTTGGAAAATGTTTTTTCTCCAACACCAAACGCACTCTAAATGGAAAAATAAATATTCTTTTCATCTTAATTTATTTGACGTAATTTAACTTGGTATAAATTTTTTTTTTAAAAAGAAATTTTGGAAACTTGTAGTATAAAATAATTTATAGATGTTTGTGTGATTATAAATGTATGCATTTACTCATGTCGATTAAAAAAAAACTAATTTGACTTGGCATGGAGTTTAAAAAAATTAAAAATTTTATGATACTAAATTAAGCTTATGTTAAAAATACCCAATTGTATTTTAATTTTGTAACCTTAAATATATCACAAAAGTTGTTGCTAAAAATAGAAAAAAAGATCATGACTAAAAAAATAGATAGTTTCTTTTAAATCGAAAAGAGTATAATTTACTAGAAAAAGAATCAAATAAATCCATGACAGAGGAAGTAATCCGTTTAAAATGTATTACTCCTATTAGTAGGGATGACAATGGAGCGGGTGTACGCGGGTGCGGGGTGGGTGGAGCTTAACCCGCAAATTTTTTAAAACCGCCTCGTCCCGCCCCATATGATGATTTTTTTTATTTTCAACCCGCTTCGTCCCACCGCTCCTAAACCTGTTCCGTTTAAATTTTAAAGTTCTTTCATTTTTTAATTGAATTTAATTCGTTTGGCTAATTAACGTCTCCACAATTAATTAACTTGTTGATATTTTAACGATTGTTTCTTAATCGTTAATTAAAGTTTCTAATTAACATTTTAACAACTAACAATTTACCGGACATATCTAGTTTAAATTTTAGAAAAGAATAAAATTAAAGTCAATGTTTAATATAAAAAGTTTATATCTTTAATTTTTACCAATTAGAAAAATTTTATTTCTTCGAATTCCTATTTGATTTTTTAAACCCGCAACCTACCCCACCCCGCATTCCCTGCCCCGTATAGCTCTAAACCCGCCCCGTATAGCTCGATTGCCATCCCTAATCGTCACTGCACACAACTCAAGGAAGATTAAGAATTTGATATTTATGAGTTATCGAACATATAGCTTGTCGATTTGATGGAAATTGAATATTTAATGAATTTTATAATATAAACATAAAGCCGAAGCAGAAATTACTGAAGCCGTACTAGATAGATAAGACAGAAAGGGAAATGATAAAGAAAAAGATAGTATTATAGGAGTAAAAATAAGGTAGCGTGCTTCCTGCTTTTACTTTAAACTCAGATATACATATGTCTCCAATGGGACGGACAAAAAAAAATCCCTAGAGCTATACTGAAGAAAGATTGGCCTATACAGTAGAGTAGTGCCTCATGGCTGGGACATGAAAACAACCATATATATATTTCTTCTATTTTAGAAGCATTTGGTATCAACATATTATCCTATTGTTGATGGCATTTTCAACCATTTCAATAGTTGATATAAGTAATAGAATTGCTCTTTTAAGGAGCCAAATGTCGATGAAGAATCTCATGAAACACATAGTTTGCAGAATCATTGAATATTGTTTCACTAGTCAGAAAGTGTAATCACATGTTTATAAAATACGAACTACACTACAAAAGTCACAGTCTATAATCGCGTATCTTTTGGAGAAGAACTATTCACTAGAATCTTCAATGGAATCTTTAAGAATTGGAGAAGAAAGAAGAGAAGAAAGATGGAAAACTTTTTCCTGTCCAACGTTACTCTCTGTTTTTGAAACAAGAGTCCTTTTATAATTATAAAAGGATGCAACAATTCAGAAACATACTGAATAGTTGTGTCACTTCTCTTTGTTTTCTTAATATAAATTAAATATATAACAAATACATATTTATTTATTATCTAAATTAATTTGGTGACCCATATAGGTGACCCAAATATAATTCCTTTATCTCCCACTCAGCCATAGTGGGTCAATTCTCATTCCTTTTCTGTAGCATTGATAATTGGCGACTAGACCGTGTGACCAGTGCATACTTTGAGAGCTTCGTTGCTATACATCTGTTAGGAATATATAACATCTTATTGAATGAAACTTAGAGTAGATTCTAGTATGTAACCCTAGATCATTTATCACATTTATTTTTCTCATCATCTCTTTTCTTCAATTTGAGCTCATCATCATGTTCTTGTCTCAAAGACAAACACAAAGGACCGGTCAATGAACACAAGTAATGCGATAATACTTAATGATCTTCCTCATCTCATG
>JAPFFP010000070.1:19912847-19927493 GCA_026153255.1 Solanum medicagineum
TATTCTGTTTATTATCCTGGTCTCTCTCTCTCTCTCTCTCTCTCTCTCTCTCTCTCTCTCTCTCTCTCTCTCTCTCTACCTTTTTGTCTCTGGTTCTTCTTTCTTCAGCCTTCTGATCTTCTTTTGGATTTTTTCTTTGTTCTTTTCTGTTTTCTTCTTTTCCTTTCTGGCTTTCTCCTTTCTGTAAGTGCTTGGATGGCTTTCTTATTTTTGTTATTAATGAACAAGGTCAAGTGGTTGGTATACTATCTCATAGGCTGCAAGGCTAATTTATTTTGTTGGAGTATGATCCAAAATCCATATAAGACATAAATTGAGACACCAATACCTACTGTTGCATACTTATTTATTAGTGTATCATGTTCTTTTTGCTGTAAACTTTTCAACGGTGTTACATGTCAATTTCTCTTGAATTAAGTATCTCTATTGTTTTGTTATCAGCTAATTAAGAAGCGACTGAAGGAGTATGGGATATTTGTTCCATCTAGGCTTAAGGTATTTAAAACAAGAAGGAAATTTATGGCTGGGCCCTTTGAGGTAGAACCTATAACGGTTACCCATTCCATTCCAGATTGTAGTGGAATAGTATTACGTTGTTCTGATGGTACCATCTTCCATACAGGTGACTGGAAGGTATTACATTCTGTCCCTCTTATAAGGCATCCTTAAAAATGTTTTTATTTTATCATATCAATATTCTTTTTTGGTAGCAATATGAGTATTCTGTATTTGAACAGATAGATGAGTCACCACTCGATGGGAAGGTTTTTGACCGTGAGGCCCTTGAGGAACTCTCAAAAGAAGGTGTTACTTTGGTATGGATAGTATCTTATTGTGGAATTTGCTTTTTTCTTTTTCCAATTAGACGTATTCCTTTTACAATGACTCAGTTCAACCTGCTGAAATAATATGTGAAGTTATACATGTGCGTATTTTTTCATCTTTTTTTCTAGTGACAGGAGCGAGTATCCAATTTGTCTTAATCCTATATCCCTATTTACTTTATGTGCATACACCTCTATTTATTTTTGCACCATTCAATAAAGTCTAACTTCATGGACGAAACACGGAGGAATATTGTTCATTGAAGCAAACCTAAGAGAAATTATTGATGTGTAATTTTTTCCAGATGATGAGTGATTCAACAAATGTCCTTTCCCCTGGAAGGACACTCAGTGAAACTGTAGTTGCAGATTCGTTGCTGAGGCACATTTCTGCTGCCAAAGGAAGGGTTATCACTACTCAGTTTGCATCTAATATTCATCGTCTTGGTAGTGTGAAAGCTGCAGCTGACTTGACTGGCAGAAAGCTGGTATACTGTCTCTCATCTCAGTTAGTTAAATCTTTTGATCTTTTCGTGTTGTTTAGATTATCTTTCTGTTTTTCCCAATTCTGATTATAACATGATTGTTTAATAGGTATTTGTTGGCATGTCCTTGAGGACATATCTTGATGCTGCATGGAAAGATGGGAAGGCACCAATAGACCCATCAACTCTGGTAATGGCCTAAATTGTCAAGGTCTCTTTTGACTGGAGGACATACCTTATCTGCTTGTGAAAAACCTGATATGCCAATTGACATGTACAATTGTACAAGACTTTTAAGCTTACAAGTCTCTACTTACATATTTTTCTATGCCATAGTTGTAAACATTAACCATGATATAAAATATTAATGGTAGAGTGCTGTGTAAGATCGTTTCTAGATAAGGTGAGGATTAAAAAAAAGGTTTTATTCAACTGTATTAAGACAAGATATTCAGAATTTTACCTAATATTTGTTAAGCAGCTAGATTAACTTTGTTTCCACCATCACCTGTGAATTATATTCATCGACATCAAATGCAAAGGACACTTTGGTCAGCTGAAAGCCTTAAGAGTGGGTCTAATCCACGGATCACTTCCTCAATGGTGTGGCTTATTAGATCGTGAGGTTTTGTGATTACACTAGAGGTGTCAAATGGACGGGTTGGGTTGAATTTTGGTGGGTCAAAATCGGCCGGGTTTACAAATAGGCGGAGTATTGACCTGCTCAAAAGTTACTTGGACTGACATGGGCTAAAAAGCGAGTCATGACCCAACCCGCCAATTCTTATGAAGTTTTAATTTCTTTGTTTATTCTTTTATAATTTTAAATACCTAATAAAATTTGCTTTTCTATATTATAGTTTATATGACATATCAAACAAAAAGAATGTCTTTTTGAATATATCTTGACTAGTTTTTTCATGGGTAAGTTTGGACTATATATCGGCCCTTTTGTTTGATGGAAGTAATTGATTTTATGGATGGCATCCAGAAGATGCAAATTAGCTAGAAAAGGAGTGTACAAAAGTATGCTAACTCTGATGTATAACCATATTACCAGTGAGCTAACAAATTCAAAGCTATCAGGGGAATCCATTGGGGATAAAAAACCTCAACTAAACAAAAACACAAGACATGCTTTGAGCTTAGGTTGACAAGTTGAGAATCCATCAAAACATCTTCTATTCCTTTCATTCCAGATACTCCAAAAAATGGCAGCAGGCATCATCTTCCGAATCTTCTTGATGGTGCTGTCAACTTTCCTAAGGCTCCACCTTTCGATACCTTCCCTGATAGCATTTGGCATTACCGACTTAAGACCAAAAAGAGTGAGAAACATGTTCCATGAATCTACTGCTACAAGCCATGCCAAAACAGGTGGCTATGTGATTCTTCTGCTCTTTGGCATGTATAGCATCTGTTCACAATCTGAATCTCCTTTCTGGATAAGTTATCTTGGATTAACAGGCTTCATAGATTGCAGTCCAGCTAAAGCATATGACTTTTGGTGGAAGTTTGGTCTTCCAGATTAACTTACATGGCCAATTGTCAGTGATAACATTTTGATCCACTATTCGTGGATCGATTGAATTGGGTTGAACTAATAAATGAGAGGTCATTACCTGTTGGGCAGTTCATGTTTTTATGGGCAAATTTTGCCATCCCTAGATTACACCAGATTTTTATTGCAATACACCAAAAGTACAATCAAATGGCCATAACATGATATTTGATTCATGATAGACCAACATGACTTTTTAGCCAAGTACCAAAAGTACCTGACAGGAAAAAAGAACATGTAGTTGAGGTTGTTTTTTTTTCTTTTTTCTCCTTTTCTGATCTTCTGGACCAGTATGGGTGGGGTGGGAGAATAAGAAGGGGGAGGTTTAGTTTCCTGCTTTTCGTTGTTGTCCAATTTCATTAAATTTTTTCCTCTCTTTGGATCTGCTACTCTTTTGAAGTTGAAGAATCCAGATCTAATGTCTTTGCTCAATGAGAATCTGAGGATAGAGGGAGGAAAACACCTTGAGCATTTTTTCGAGTGAGGATTATCACTCAAATTTTTGTATGATATCATAAGCTAATCTATGTAGTGTAACAAGTGATATACTGAAAGGATATTTTTAATTTGTAACAGTGCTTATTTCCTAAATTGCTTCCTTATAAACCTACTCTTCATATTCTAATTTCTGCGTCACTCAGAAGTTCTCACATCTAATTCAGGTAAAGGTGGAAGATATCGACTCTTATGCACCAAAAGATTTGCTGATTGTGACAACAGGTTCTCAAGTAAGTATTGTTGATGTGCCTGCCAGCTTTGTAAGCTTCAATTGCAGAATACGTAACCTAGTCTCCGTTGTGTCAGGCAGAACCACGTGCTGCGTTGAATCTTGCATCATATGGAAGTAGTCATTCACTCAAATTAAACAAAGAAGATCTAGTTTTATATTCAGCCAAGGTACTGTATTGTAGAACTCAAGGCAACATGATTTTTTCGTTCATGACAAATTCGTTCTCTGGAGTCCTATTATTCGCTGATGTATCTGGTCAACTAACATCATCCATGTCTTGTTGTTGTCGTCATTTTATGCTTCCCATCACTACTGCATGATCAGCCATGTTTAGTTTAAAGAGTTTATATGCTTTGGTCTTAATAGAGCTTATTTGCTTTACAACATATTTTCCACATGAAAGGAGGTGGCTTTATTGATTAGTAGCTTTGCAAAGAGCATCTACTCTACACAATGTGAAATATAAATCTCCCACTCAGTGAGCTGAACATGTCATGCTGCTGAGTCTCCTTCCAACACCTAAAAACAATAGTAAAAGTGATTTAAACGTAAGGAAGAGATGCAAAATAAGGTCCTATTGGGGATAAATTTCAGTAGGAGGGTTGACAACAATGTCATCTTGATTTGTATCTTTGCACTGTTTCTGTGGCTTGCATGATGAACTGGTTAGGATAATCAATATTTGGTAATTTTGAATATCTTTCTTTCTTTAATTTCTCTTTCCTATTTATATGATGAATGCTTAGGAACATATCTTCTTGATTTTGTTAATTCTTTTTGGCTCTTTTGAAACTATTTAAGAGAAATATTCCTGAGGTGTTCTTTGGAAAGTTTGCAGAAAGATAATCGATAGTGTTGTTGGACTGCTATAATCAGCTACACAATCTTTTTTATAGGTGATTCCTGGTAATGATACCCGGGTGATGCAAATGTTGAACCGTATATCAGATATAGGATCAACTATAGTGATGGGAAAGAATGAGCTGCTGCATACCTCCGGTCATGCTCATCGTGAAGAGCTGGTAAAATTTTTCTTTTAAGTCAACACTTATATTTTAAGGAGTAAGGCTCCTTTTTCAGGGTGGGGCTGGGGTTGGGGTTGTAAATCTCTTATCTCAAGCTTACTGCATAATGGTGACTGTTATCATAATGGTTCATTTTGTTGACCTCTTGAGTCCCATTTAGTTATTCCTTCTGCTGGTAGAAGCTAGTAGAAGTTGTACCTGCTAAATCTTCATTGCCTGACTCATTCACTAACTTAACAGCGATCTGAGTATTATTCCACTTATAGAAAAATAAGAAGTTGGTTATCACATCAAGTGTATTTTATTTCATGATATTGTGACAATAAAGTAACTTAGCCGCTTTTTATTTGCTTTGGTGATAGATGTGTTGATGCGACACATTTAAGGGGAGGTGCCTTGGTGCATGTGATTTGTTGATGACATTGTACTACTTGATGAGATGCGGAGTGGAGCTAGAGTCAAGGTAGAGGTGTGGAGACAGACCCTAGATACTAAGGGTTTAGGTAGAGTAGGACTAAAAGAGTATGTGACTGCAAGTTCATTGATGTGCCTTGTGTAGTTGATGTGGAAGTGAGGTTGGATTCTCAAGTCATCTCTAACAAAAGGAGTTTCAAGCACTTGGGGCTATTATCCAAGGCAATGGGAAGATTGATGAGGATGTTTCACATAACATTGGTGCTGGGTACTTAAAATGGAGGCTAGCATTTTTGTCTTTATGTGATAAGAAGGTGCCACTAAGACTTAAAAGGTAAGTTCTGCAGAGTAGGGGTAGACCGAATTTGTTGTATGGGTGGACTGTTGGTCGGTCAAGAACTCTCATGTCAATACGATGAAAGTTACTAAAATGAGAATGTTGAGATGGATATGTGAGCTTGTTAGGAAAGATATGGTCTGACATGAAGATAGTCGGGCCACTAAGTAGCCTTCATGGTGGACAAGAGGCGGGAGGCAAGGCTGAAATAGTGTAAACATGTCAAGAGGAGATGCGTAGACCCTAGCGAACAGGCGTGACTGGTTGGCATAGGAGGTGTGAGAGGTTGACGAGACATAGAGGTGTGCCGGAAAAGTATTGGTGAGAGGTGATCAGGTAAGACCTAGCAAACCTTCAACTTACTTAGGACATGACCCTTGACATGAACGTGTGGAGATTAAGGATTTGGGTAGAAGCTAGTAGTATATAGTTCGCCTCTTTTGCCCTCCTGCTAGTAGTGTTAGTATTATTTTTGATATTTTATTATTTTACTATTTCCATATTCTCATTCTTAGTTTTCTATTACTACTAGTTGTCTTTTATGTATCAATTGTCTTACTATCCATTGTTGTGGTCTTTTATGCATATGTTGTCTTACTATCCCATTGTAGTTGTCTTACTATCCCGCTGTTGCTGTTACTGGTTATGTCTCCATAAATATTGTGTTTTTGCATTCCTTGAGCCGAGTGTTTATTGGAAACCATCTCTCTACCTGCCAAGGTAGGAGTAAGGTTTGCATAAACTCTACCCTCCCCCATACCCCATTTGTGGACTATACTGGGTATATTGTTGTTGTTTTAATATATTGTGACAAGAAAATGAAGAAGATTCATACTGGTAACAAGAAAAGGGAAAATTTTGAAGGATGGCTAAGTGAATCACACTGTGGGTCTGTAAGTTCCATATGGTTGGCCCGTGGATGAAAAGACATGTTGAAGAGAGAAGAGGAAGGGCAAGGGGAATTTGATTTTCATTTTTATGCGTATTTTTGCTTTAGAGAAAGAAAGAGAGGGAGAAGAAATCGTGTCAAAGTTCAAGAATTCCAGTTTCTTAGTTTATATCCCAGAGCATGACACAGCTTTGATTTTGTACATCTGTTTTACCAATTTTTTAAAATAATTTTTTGTACTCTCTCATGCTCAATGTTCTAAGCTGCAATATTGATGATGGGTTTCTCGTTCTGAAGGAAGAGGTTCTAAGAATTGTAAAGCCACAACATTTTCTTCCAGTCCATGGTGAGCTCTTATTCCTTAAAGAGCATGAATTATTGGGGAAATCAACTGGAATTCGGCATACAGCTGTAAGTAGTATTGTTTTATTTCGATGTTTGACTGATAATGCTTATTGCTTCAAGTACATTCAATTGTCTAGACATGTAGCCATGGGATTTAAGGTGTGTTGCGGGCATATATTCTTGAGATGAGGGAAAGAATTTATCCATAATGGTATCCTACTAATTCTTGTAATTTTAGGAAACTGTATCATGATGGAAGCATGTCTTTTTGGTCAGATGTAGATATCTCGCTGGTTTAGCCCCAGAATATGGCAGATTGTCCCTTTTTCCCCATGTATTTTCTTATTCTTTGAGATTCTGTAAACGTCAGCCACAGACCCACCAAGCCCAGGAGTCAAATAATGGATTTTCCCACTTTGCTTCCTTGGTGAATTGAAGCCCATCTCATGCTTAGAGATTGATGACCCTTTGCACTAGACTGTACCTCCCTCGTCAGAGAACAGATTTTTATCAAAGCTAGATATAGTGTTCGAGGAAAGTTTGTCCAATATTTCACTAAAAGCTGTTCCAACAGTTCTAATTTATTCTCTGCTTCATTAGCTTTTCTGTGACCAATGGTCCTAATGTCTAAAGATTCTAATTAAAGGATTCAACTATTTCAACTGATTTTTTAGTTACCTGAATTGGATCTAAGCTGACCAACTAAAGAGCTTTTGTTACGCATGTTTCAATTTCCAGTTTCTCCCTGTGGGATGCGAGAAGTGCAATCCTATTTATTTTGATTATTTTTCAAAAGTACATGTATATATAGACTTGAAGAATGATTAAGGGGATGAGAGGTCTCCAAGTATTTCGAATTATCTGCAGTGAGAGAATAATTCAGTTGAATTGTTTGCATTACAAGCATTGTTGTCAACATTCTCAAAAAAAATAATTTCATTCTCAAAATAAGCATTGTTATCACGCCTTCTCAGTTCATTCTCAATGCTAATTTGAATTAACCTCTATTATTGTAAATGTGTGTGAATAGGTTATCAAGAATGGAGAGATGCTTGGAATCTCCCATTTGAGGAACAGAAAAGTTCTATCCAATGGTTTCGTTTCCCTAGGGAAGGAGAAGTTGCAGGTTTCTTACTCCCTCATTTTGTGAACAAACACTGCAGTCTTCCATCTTGTTTTCTAGTTTAAGCTGGTCTATGCAGACATGACACTGATCTAGTATTGTTTTCTGTAGTTGATGTATAGTGATGGAGACAAAGCATTTGGTACAGCTGCTGAACTTTGCATTGATGAGAGACTAAGAATTGCTTCCGATGGTATTATAGTGATCAGGTGATTTTCTTAAGGTTGTGATGCATCACATATTTGCCCACCTTGTGATTCTGATTTGTGTAAGATATTTGTAATGCAGCATGGAAATATTACGTCCTCAATCTACGAATGGTATGACAGAGAAAGCTTTGAAAGGAAAAATAAGAATAACCACACGCTGCTTGTGGATTGACAAAGGGAAACTTCTGGATGCGCTTCATAAAGCTGCACATGCTGCACTTTCTAGCTGTCCATTGAATTCCCCATTGCTGCACATGGAAAGAACTGTGTCTGAAGTTCTTAGGAAAATTGTCAGGAAGTACAGTAGTAAAAGGCCTGAGATTATTGCCATTGCCTTTGAAAATCCTGCTGGAGTCCTGGCTGATGAAATCAATGGAAAACTTTCTGGAAAATCACATGTAGGGTTTGGAATTTCAGCACTGAGAAATGTATTGGATGAAGATCAGAAAAGAAGACAAGCAAGTGGGGCACGTGCAGAAGAAGGCAATGGCCTTGGCTTTCCAATTGATGATGCAGCTGAGCAAGTGAAAGGTTTTGTTACTTTCATGTTTCTTTACAATGAAATAATTCAATAATTCTTTCCAATGCACTCTATGGTTTTCGAATCTAATAAGATGCTAGCATAGTAATCATCTTTGGGTTGGTGTGCTATCTTCTAACATAATTGCTTTTGACATTCGCAAAATGGACCAATAAGCCTAGGGGGGTAAGGGTGGTTGGCCATTCATCTTGTTATAGGAATTTTGAGTGGAACTGGAACATCACTTGAACTATATCTACATATGTTGGGGGTCACACATGGTGCTGCAATTATGGTTCAAGTGTTTGACCAACTGTAGTTTGTTAGAATTTGGTTAATATTTGTCAGGTGCATAGCAAGTGCTGAAAGTTAGAAGCCCTTTGGTGGCTGAAAAGTAAGAGATCCCCGGTTGCTTGATTTCTGCTCTCTACAATAGAAATCTCACATGTTCTCTATGTCTAAATTGCATGCCGTTGCTGGCTTAAAGTATGCTTTTGCATCATGGAAGTAGTATCTTTTAGTTTTCTTTATTGGAGAAGGCAATTTCATTAGTCGGTGGCTAGATACTACATTGGAAATTGCTTTTTGATTTTCGTCTTCTTATATGATTAGATTTAAGCATCCAATGCATGGTAAAATTTTGCTGTCATTTCTTCCCTAACTTTTACGTGCAGGTGATGATATGGATACTGAGAGACTTATGCATGACGGAGCAACTACTTCAAGCTCAAACCCACTGGAGAGCATTCAAATTGATTCTGGCTTTCCACAATCTACGATGAAATCTTCCAAGCCTTTGAAAAGAAACAGATGGAAACATGATGAGATAAAGAAATTGATTACACTGCGTGGAGAACTCCACAGCCGGTTCCAAGTTGTTCGTGGACGAATGGCACTCTGGGAAGAGATATCTTCAAATTTACTATCTAGTGGAGTCAATCGAAGTCCTGCACAGTGTAAATCTCTCTGGGCTTCTCTGGTTCAAAAGTATGAGGTGAGTGTTTCTGATTCATGTTTCCTCCTTGAATGTGTCTACATTTACTTGGTTGTGCTGATTAGCATGCGTAAACTTTATTGGAAGAAACAACATTTCACTATATAGAACCATAAACCATGCATTTTGACTATCCTTATTCTGTCTGAGGACATAGAAATGAAAAATAGGGATAGAGGCACTCTTTTGTTATGGTGTGGTGATGACCTCTCAAGGTTAAAAGGAAGAGAAATAAGATTTATTAAAATAGACTCACATTTTCTGTTTGGGAGGCTACTTTTAACAATGTTTTGGCATTCTGTAACAGGAAAACAAGAGTGACCAGAAAAGCCAGGAAAAATGGCCTTACTTTGAGGAGATGAGTAAAATTTTGTCTGAAATGGAGGCAACGGTCCAGAAATGATTGCATGTTTACTCAAGGGTAGCGTTTTTGGAGGTGATTCTTCATTGGCGGGATACCAAACTTTGGATTACCGAAATTCATCCAAAAAAATACTAACGTGTCCTTCAAATAAAAGAAGCCGGATCAAGACTCCATCACTTGTCCTGGTCGATAAACTGTTGCGCAAGATCTTCAGATGAAGCCAAAGACAGGGAAGGGGTTTGATTTATTTAGGGGTCCTTATAAGCCCCGTGAAGACTCGTAACTTCTGCAATGCTTTTTAAGTGATTTTAGGGGTTGGAAGGTTTGTCATGCTGGTCATTCTTTCAGGTGGATACATACAGTTGAAAGTGGTTCTAAAGTTGTCTGAGATTTTGATGGTAAGAGTTGGGATATGATAGATTTGGGGTGCTTGTAGGGTAGTAGACATATTGATTATGTATTACATGTTGTACCAACTATAGCATTGAATACCTTGATGATGGAAAGTAGGAATGTTGATTCATCAAGGAAAAGGTAAAATATGATAATTTTATAAAAATATTCGTCCAAAAGACCTTAACTATTTCTTGGTACAGTAATATATTATCTTGCTCGTAATTTTGCCTTGCATGACACTGTTGTAGTTTTCCTTTGTGGTTTTGGGCAAGAGAACGACTCTACACTTAGCAACTTAATAATCTTTTAATTGTTACAGTTTTGAATATAACTTTTGTTTTTGTACAATGGGATCATTGTATTTCTCTTCCACTTGTCGGGCATCTTAGCAGTATTCAAAATAGCATTAAACTTATCTCTATGTTTTGTAATTTGAAAAAGAGTAGGGATAATATGTAATTAGTTTTTAATAGTATGAGATTTATGTAATTTCTACTTAAATTTTTTTATATTTATTTAGATGTCACAGTAAAGATCGGGCATTATTTTTATATCAAAGCTTTTGGGATAACTTATATAAGACGAGGAATTATGATGTAACTTGTAAAATTATTATCATGTGATCGGAAAGTCACGAATTCGAACGGTGAAAAATAGCATTTCATCAAATTACAAAATAAGATTATGTGCAAGACATTTTTGTGGTCCAATTCTTTTTCAAATATAGCCTATAATAGAAACTTTTAATGCATTATATCTCACATAAATAATAAAATAAGTTATTCAATTTATAGTTTTGATAAATCAAACGATCTCCAAGAGTAATGTAATTGAGCGAAATATCATTCGAAGAAATGACTTTTCTGTCCACTTATGCAATTTTTTATTTTTTCTAATAAAATGATATATTACAGTAATCTAATGATCTCATAATTAATTAGATGAGTTTACCGCCTCCACGGAACAGTATTAAGGGGGGAAAAGCATTTTCTATTCCTTTGTAACTTGAATCAATTTTGCTGTGCGGCAACTATGGAGGATACCTCATCATCCATTCCTCCGAACAATGCCACAACTTCCGGTGCGGCCAAATACCTAGCCGGCCTTCCTTCTCGGGGCCTCTTCTCCTCCAATGTCCTCTCCTCTACTCCGGTAACTTTCTCTTTCATCCTCTCAAAACCCTAATTTATGTTTGTACCCTCCCGTCCTTCCCTTTCTTTACTGATTCCTTATAGTGTAATTAATACCAGAGTTGATAGGTACAGTATAGTTCAGTAGATATAACCGTTTCCTTTAATGTTTTGGAGTTGATTTAACTGTTGTATAATTGTCCCAAACTTGTTTATTTCACATTTGATGGGATAAGTTCTGGAGAAGAAGTTTAGGTTTTATGTTGGATATAGATTTCAAGGAGATCAGAGGCGGATACAACCTTATATACGTTTAGCACGCTGTATAGTTTAACAACAATAATATACCCAGTGAATCCCACAAGTGGGGTCTAGGTAGGCTAAAATGCATGCAGACCTTACCACTACGTCATAGAGATAGATAGTCTGTTTCCGGAAAACCTCATCTCAAAAATTAAGCCCCATAAGTAGAAGATATTAGATATAGTTTATGTGTAAAAATTTATCACAATAATAGTAGGCATGCACCTATAAGTTTTAAAATGCAACAGATTCAATGCTAATAATCTTTAAGGCCTGTAGAGAGGGAAATGGTAGGGGGAGTTTAAAATTTTGTTCATTTGACTTCTCTACTTCTGTTTGTGCCTGTACCAAGCATTACTAGTACATATAAGAGAAGTTCTAATTAACAACTACACAGGACTTGGTGTTCATTATCCTTATTGTGAAATTCAGTTGGCCTTGAATTTTCGGGATTTTCCATGTTAACAGAACTCCTCGTTTGTGGTCTTGTAATCAGCATGGTGATACAAACACAACTATGTATGCAGTAGTATGTTTACCTAAAAAAGGGCTGATTTAGATTGAGAAACTGTTCTGGCCCTTCTTACATTTTGGTTGGAAACTATTAAACCTCATCCTAGACAGTAATAAGGTTTTACGTCTAAAAGAAATGACTATTCGATGATGCTAAACACTGCAGAATCAATGTAGGATCAGAAAGGTCTTCGGAAGATAAATAAATAGGTGGTACCTCTTATCTGAGTTCAATGGCCTCCTAGCACCTTTTATTGTAACAATCAGCTTTGTCTTTCCTTCTTTTATGTTCACTTTAAGATTATATTATCCATGTGGCCTTAATCTTATGTGTTTACTACCATCATATCTGCTGACCAGCATTAGCTTGAAAAGAATTTGGCTATCAAAAGCAAAGTGATGCTATCAGGAAATGTTTAATAATGCTTCTTCCATTTCTTTTGATCTCCACTAATTTAGAAACTTTATGCAGGGTGGAATGCGAGTATATGTTTGCGATCACGAAACGTCACCTCCGGGTCTGTTTCTGTATATTGATGTCTTTTAAATTATTTAAAGAGCGGGGGCTTTACCCTATGCAGACCCTGTTGGTTTCCCTTGTCATAAAAAAATTATTTAAAGAGCAGCAGTGCTATATAAACATATTACCTGAGCAATCTCTCATTTATGGTGAAAATTGATTTAGCCTTTATTTCTCCTGCTGTTCTTGTCCTTTGAATGGTTTTTACTTGCATATAGTTATTTTATTTTCTTAGTTTTTGGTTTCTTGGACTTCTTATACACACTTCTATTCTAAGTCATTGTAAAGCATTGATATCCTCTCATTGTGTCTCATTTAGTACATGGTTGGTTAAATCATGGAAATATCTCTTCCGTCTTGAGTCTTGATGCAATTCGAATGTCTCTTTTTAATTTCTTTCTCTGTTTTTAAGATGTTTAAATTTTTTTCTTTTCCTCATTTACCATTTTCCTCAAGGCTAGATATTCATCAATCTGGATTGCTAGTTATGTTTTACAAAATGTTGTATATGCAGAGGACCAGTTTATTAAGACAAACCAGCAAAACATATTGATTAGGTCTCTCATGCTTAAGAAGCAGAGAGGTGACCATAGTTCAAAAGACGGCAAGGGGATTTCCTCGAATGACAATGGTAGAAAAAGGTAATTGTCCATGTTTTCTTAGTTCAGTATTATTGCTATCCTTTATCAACTGGTACACCTCTATCCAGTTAACATATCTGCATCTCCTGCCACCACCTAATTTTCAGAGCTGCTGAAAAAGCATTGGATAGTAGGGCATCAAACAAGAAGGCTACCACCAGTAACCAAGTTGCATCTCCCCAAGGTGAGCCCGTAGTTGATAATCAGTTGTGGTCTTTGTAGGTGGTACATTCAAAAGTATTTTCTTAAAAAAGAAGTGGTTTTGCATCAAAAAGATACTCGAATTGTTATTGTTGTCGTTCATACATCCTGTTGCTAAATTGAAATAGAATGAAGCAAGTGGGTATCCCTTGGTTCTCCATTACTTCATCTGCTTAAGTTGTCCAATTTGACTCTAAATTCTTGCTCAACTTTTATTACATAGTTTGAATACCATCTCTAATACTTTTGGGTCCACAAAAAGAGATCAGTAGTATTGTTTGCAAAAAGACTTATCCTTCCCTTTCATTTGATGAAAAGAACAATCATCATAATGGTGGTTAAGGGATATATGGTTCTGTTTTGCTTTTTGTTGGGGTTAGTGGTTCTGTTTTGGTACAATTTGTATGCTTCCAGTAGGGAATATAGCTCTGTTAAAGTAGTATTGCCGGATATTTTGTAAGTCGGGTTTTGGTGGAGTCTGGTTAGAACTTCTGAAATTTGCTATGATTCAATGAATACTACTGACCGATTAAGTTTTAAAAAGGAATTTAAGATGGTACTTGATTATTATACATTAGTAGGAGCAGTAGAAATTGGCATATATATTGAAAATTTATCTCAATTGGTAAACGTCGCATCAAGTTCTAAATCTAAACTGACATTCTAGACGTTCTTACGGATGTAATAATTTATTAGTTATATTGCCTTGGAATATTTTAGGACATCCTAAAATGGAAAGTTTCATATAGGTTGGTATAAAGGCCCTAGTAACTCTTCGGGGTGACCCAGTGGTTTGAGCTTGGGGCTTCCATTTGGAGGTCTCAAGTTCGAAATCCCTTGCTAGCGAAAGCAAGGGGTTTGCCTTTTGGGTCGAGCTCGTCGTACCGGGCTTACCTAGTATGGGTTACCTCTCCTATGTGGTTTGCGAGCTATTGCATGAGAGCGGGGGTTTATCCTATGCGCATTCAAAGAGTAGTGGATGCGGGGTCCGCTTGTTATCCCCCCCCCCCCCCCCCCCCCCCCCCCCCCCCACCCAGCGCTTTTTTTTTTATAGCCTTCCGCTTAACTTTATGGTTTAATTTGATACATTGAGGATGCGCAATCGGTCAATTTTTATCATAA
>JAPFFP010000070.1:19965812-19992943 GCA_026153255.1 Solanum medicagineum
TTTGCTTACTTAGTTTTGGGCCTTAAGGTATCCAAGAATTTATGATGTCTTTGGGCCTTTCTTACTATCATACTTGGTCTGATATTATATTCCATAGGTTGTGCTAAACTACGGCCCAAAGTTACACCCTTTTCCCGGACTTTATTCATAATCGAACCTAGACAAATTCAACGTCGAGCCTCGTCTCCGTTTAACTAACCAACTTAAGCTAAGCAAGCTGGTGACTCACCTACTTGCTTACTAAGTCCTACAAGCACCTCAATAATTTTACTCCATTTAAGGCCGTCATTTCCTTAATTCAATACAAAACATGCATACCCTCGATCCCCTTAAGCGCTTGACGCACATATCGCCATTAACACGAGATTCAATCACCTTTGAAATTTGGCGTCAATTTGCCCATTTCATGTCATGTTTCATTTGAATTGTACCAATACTATAAGGTGTGGGGTGTTACAACAAAAATGTAATTTTTTACGAAAGCAAGAAAATGACCTTGGAGGTCATCACAAGTTCTTGTGTGGTGTTAGGATAGGTGGTGCACTTCTCGAGATTTTTAGGTGAGTTTGATGCGAGTATTTCTCTTTTTGGAGTGTTAAATTGAAAAGAATTGACTTTAGTCAACATTCGAAGCTACGAGCATTAGGTGAAAATTTGGAAAGTTCCATCAGCTCTAGAAGGTGCATTTTGGTCTAGGAGGGAGTTTTATTTGGGTTTGAGGGCTTCTGTTTTGAGTTTGTACAAAAAATCATTTTAACTTTAAAGTTTGGCCTGGTTTAACTTCAGTCAATATTTTTAGTAAACGCACTCGGAAGAAAATTCATCTAGTGCGGTTAGCTCCAAAATATTGAGTTTGGTCTATAATGATCCTTTGTTCGATTCTTGAAGTTTCCAAAATGAGTTTCTTTTAATTTTTTTATGAGTTTTGTGTGTTAAACTTTTGAAAATGTTGAGTTTAGTCAACATTTCACTTAAATGGCCTCCGTCGAAAAATTCATCGATTTCACTAAGTCTAAAATGTCATTTTTAGTTGGATGGCATAGTTCTTATGCTGAACCCCCCTCAAGTGAAATTCCAAGCTCTAAAGTTCAACACCACTTGAACTACAGATGAAGGCCCTGGTCTTCATAATGTTAGCAGGCTAAGGCCTGCAATCAAGAAAGGTCTAGATCCCAAGGTACCACAATAGTAGACCTCTAATCGTGGTCGCAAAGACACAAGCAACAGGCAATCGCAATAGCGGCCTTAACCGCTGAGACCACGATTCACTTTTGGTGAAGCGTGATTTTCCCATCGCAATCGCGGAGAACAAAAATTTTTAGGTACTGAATTATACCAGTCCCATGTTCAGTCAAGTCCCATTATGGGACTTGGTATGTTTGGGCTAAAGTAGTGACTTTTTTTAAGAAGACCTACTAAAGTACCAAAGGGAACGAGGCTCCCAAGCCGGGATGTCTAGCAGAATGCTTGGCCTTCTGCGCTGGAAGCGAGACCCAAAGGGATAGCTTATGGCGGTTACCTTCTAGCACTAAATAATAGGCATTAAGCATTCTGAGCTGAAAGGAGGCAAGAAAATAAAGGGACGCGTTGCAGGCCAACTACAAGAAAAGCAAAGCTTCGTAGACTCAGTCAAGTCACTTATAGAATGCCGACGATGATTTTCCACTTAATAAGTGAAGGGAAGAGGGAAGTGAGGCTTAGTGAGCTTTATAAGGCTGATGTTTGCTCCCCAGCACACGCAAGTGTATGCGGTCTCACAAGTAATACAGTGGTCCTTAGAAAGGAGCTCAATAGTCGAACCCAAGGGATTTGAATGTAATTCCCCCTCTCTCTCTCTCTCGGTTATCACATCTAAGGTGCTTTTACTAAAAAGAGTTGTTGTTTGGTGGAAAATAATTTGTAAAAGAAATAACTTCTAATAAACTAAAATGGCTTTTACCCAAGATATCAATTAAGGATGCGATTCTAGGGTTGTAACCTTTATGACTGTGTCTAGTCTTAACAATATCTTTCTACGTATGATTTTTTTTATTATTGATTCACGGGGTTTAATATACCTAAACAGGGTTGCACGCCTCTGCCAGCCTACCGTTATTGACTGCCTAACTATATCGTTGCGCGGGGATAGACAGACCAATAAAAATGCATTAAAGCTTTCTTCCCGTATGTGAACCAAGCAAGGTGTAAGGGCAGTTGTCACAGGTCTCCCTTACACGAATCAACCTAGTTTCTTAGTATTGAACAAGCTCCCTATGCTACTGTGTTCTATTCACTCCAATATCGCTCAAATCTAGAGTGAACAACAAATTTACTCCCTAGTAGGCCAGACTTTGAAATTAGATATAAATAACATAGGAATAATCGAAAGAAACCATTCATAGTTGTCAAAAGTTAAGAGCTACATATAGTCTATGGCTACAACCCCAGAATACGGAGGCCTAGCCACTCATGGACATGGAATACATCATGAATGAAGTGTAAAACATTGAAAACCAAAATCTAAAGATTAAACTAACCAAAGTACGATGGAAAAATGTTCTCCGTCACCTCCCTCTCCATTTCTTGCATAACAACTAATGTGTAAACCTAAAGCCTAACATAGAGAAATAATAAAAGTTTCATCTTTTGACTTTTCCACGTCGAGTCCTCAAGTACATGACGCGGACCCCTTGTTTTCCTACATTCTCTCTTAATTTGTTGACTGGATAATTCTGCACACTTTTAAATAGTTCGGCGATGCGGACCTTGTACCTCTATTGGCTTTCGCGTCTTTTTTGCATTTTACAGCTTCCACAACCTTGTACCCAGGTTTGCCACGTGGATTTTTGGTCTTTTGGTTGCTTCCACTGATCTTCATGTTCCCTGTTCCGGGCTGTGTTCTTCCATCAAGTACGGCTTCAACCTCGAACTTCCCAACCAAAGCAAGCAAACACACAACCAACAGGCGCACTTGGCCCTACATCAGCAAAATAAGAGAAAATGACACTTTAACAGCTAGACTCTATTAATTTGCCTCCGGATTTACTCTATTTATGGCATTATTGGCTAATTAGGCGTATAAATACGCCTAAGATCACCACCCCACAGTTAGAGTTTTTTTCCATCCTCGGGCAAACCACTACACATGCATGAGACTCCCTACGATAGTATGTATACCAACCACCCTGCAATCGAACTCTGTTATTAACAGTGAACACTTCCGATGCCTCAGGCTCTAACCATCTGCTCCTTACACTCATGTATGCATGCGGACTCATGTAGAATATTTAACAGTTAATCTAGTTCCAAACCCTGAATGATCATGTGCTCTCACCAAGAAGAATTACCTATGCACATCATTACAAATCTAGTTAAACGATCAAGACTAGGTATATAAACAACTCTCACGCTCAGAAAAGATGTCTCGGATTGTTTTAAGATTCCATAAGCTTTTCCTTAATGTAAACATAGACCTAGTTGGAATTTTTCTTCAAGGATCACGTAGGTCTTTATTTGGTTGTAATGTAGGTTGTGGGTAGGTTGGATACATTTATGGATATGGCTGACATGGTTCAATCCCCAAATGCTCGGAGCACACACTGTACCTCTTTTCATGCCCTTCTTGACTCACAACCCTTTTTACCCTCCTTGATTTAACACTGTGAGTGCTCCTATCTATTTAATCTGACCACAACATAACCCCCTAAAAACAAGTGGACACCCTAACAAACACTGACTAAGAAAAGGGAAATAAATAAAAGAATTTTTAATATATATATCCAGTGCCTATCGCAGACCCATCGTGGACTTGCACTGTATTACTGGAAAATTTAAAGCCCAAAACAGTGTGCATCCGAGATTGCTCCGTGACGCGGAAGCAACGTGGACCCCTACTATTTTTGGGAGGCTCTTTCTAAACAACTATTTGTTTGTGTTTTTTTTCAACACTTTCTTCTTTCACCTCCTCTCGCGTGTCCACTCCCATTCCCTCTTTTCTTATTCACTGTGCTCGAGCGCTAGGGAATTAGTCTCAAAATCGGGTAATTCACCAAGAAAAAATGATTAGCTTGAGATGTGGTTAGACAAAGAATAGGTTAAGGCTCAATAGGGCTAACTAGGATTGATTCTGTCATTTCGCAAAATGCCTAGATATTTTCCTCTGTTTCTGATTCCTCTAAAGTCTACTCTACAAACCGGGCAAGTTCTCGAACCTTTTACAACCAAGACTTACAATTGGCTCACTCACACATGGCACACTTTCATCACAGGGTTAGCACTAGAGTTCCTATTATGGTACTCCCATGAAATCATCTAATGAAGCATGCATACCCAGTGATTCACAAGGTTCAAACACTCACCTTTAACTATGTTCAAAGGTTCGCGTTCGATGCTCGTTTACATACTACCACACTCTGTATGAACTCGGTTTGACGAATGCCCTTAGGACGGTCATCATCCATCCATCATAGGGCCCCCATCACTCAACTATGACTAACACACAACTAATATCAACAGGTCTATACTACCAACAATCTAATGCATTCATGAATTATCAACAGCAAAACATCTATGCATCGTAGTAGTAGCTAGCCAATATTTACAGACCCAACAAAAATTAAAAGATGGTAGATGTCCAAACATAAATAAAAAGCATAAATAAAAATATATTGTCTTAATACATGCCAGAAATAGACTAATAGAAACATCATCAAAACAAACAAAGGAATTCCCTGCCCACACTTAAATTTAGCACTGCCCTCAGTGCTAACCATACATAAGCTGCGAAGTGGGAACTGCGGTGCTCATGCATTACCAAGGCCTGGTAAGATGGTCTCACCCCCTACATACACCGGAGGCACATCATCTATGTCGTCTTCGTCGGCCTCCTCATCATCCTCGTCCTCGTGCTCCTCCCCTAGGTCCGTAGGAATGTCATCATCCACTAGCTCAGTAAACCAGGGTCCAATGGGTAGGACAGCTTTGGTGTGATCATTTAGTGGGTATTCCACCTCAACCTCCTGAAATTCCTCTCTCGTGGAAGGCCAGTCGCCAGTCCGGTGTCTCAGCATCTCTAGGTCATACATGTGACCCATAATCAACTTATCCCGGTAGGCCCTATCCATTGTAGTCAGGATTGGGCTCGTGTGTATGTCAGGCCCCTTAATATTGGTGGCAACATAGGGGGCTTGAATGACCGGACAGTAGTCTGCCTCCTCCTCTGGGACACCTACATCACAACACAAAGCAGTAATAAGGCCCCAAAGGCATACTTGCGACTCTTATGGGTCTTGGCCTTCCTCATTGATAGTCTGAAGATTGCTCCATAGTTCAACTGCATGGCCTTCATGATTGCATAGGTGAGGCACACTCTATCCCCCGTCATATTGGTGAAGTGTTGCCCTGGAAAGAAAGAGTGCATAATGATCTTCACCATGGCTCTAGCATCTCTGGACATTTGAGCAAAAGGAAAAGAGAGGTGATAGCCCCGCTCAGCATGTCGAACCCATCACGCCATAGACCTACGCCCCAAAATAGTGTGCCGATGTCTTGGTAGGGCAGGCGAAGACACAACTCGTTGAACACTCCTGCTAAGACATCTTCAGGGGTGCCCAGGATTTGGTTGATCACCAGCAGGATAAAGTTGACCTCTACTCCATGAACCACCACCGTTTGGGTCCGCGATTCTATGCTCATGTTGGCATAGAATTCCCTCACCAAGCTAAGATTGCATGGCATAGGTGGTCAGAACAAGAACCCCAAACTCAATTTATTGCAATGGTTTAGAATTTGGAGGAACTCATCCCGAAGGGACTCTACGTCAATAGGGACATCAGGGTAGTACTTTGTCTCATCATGAGACTGGTACCACCTTCGTCCCTCTTTGTTTATAGCATTGGCCCCTTATTGAGGTTTCTGACCCCTCCTACTGTCCTTGGGCGCATCCCGGATATCTCGTGGTTGTTTCCTTGTGTTGGTGGCTCTGGGCCTGCTTGACGACCCCCCTAGACGTGCACTTGAAGACATATTACCTTAAAGTGCAAAGTTGGTGGTTTATGCAAATTCAGGACCCCACACTTAAACTCAAGGCCATATGGCAAGGGTACTTAGACTTCCCCAAGACATGCGGGCTATATGCTACCCCACTTCATGCCCCCACATCACAGTTGACAGTTAGAAGATATCACTTCACATTCAAGTCAATGGTTAACAAACTACTCCCCAATCTTAGACACAAGGGTTCAACCCCACACTAGCACATTTACATAAACACTAATCTATTTCGAAATTAAGGCAAAATATGTAGAAGACTCCCCCATCGCCCCTTGTAAGATAGTTTCAAGTACACCACATAATCACCCCGTTCAAATTGTGCCCCCACACATGAATAGTTGGCCCATGCCAACATATGAAACATTCATATAACTATAGAACATGGGCAAGAATATATTATCCCCAATTTTTTCAATTTTGAGTACAAATCCCAACCTAGGTTTTTCACCCCTCCAAATCAACCCCAACCTTGCCCCCAAGCACAGTCAATCTTCACCATACCCACCCATACACGTGAATCCCACAAGAACAAGGAAGACTCACTCCACTCCTTTACAATTTCACAAAGCGATGCACAAATTCGAGCAATACGCACAAGAATCATATGAAATTGAATTCAATAGAACATACCTTGCTTGTAGAGTATGCAATGTGCTCCACCAAGCGTGACCCAAGGGGTGTACGATGCGAATCAATTCGAAATTGAAGGGGGAAAGGGGAGAAGAAGATGTGGAAGCGAAGAGTGGGGAGGAAAATAAGGGTTAGGGACGAGGGTTGTTAGAAAAAGGGAAAAAAATTAAACGGTTTGGGGGAAATAAAGGGATGGGGCCATGTCTGCAGTCGGGGGTTTCTAAACTGCACTGTATTTTCTCCGCGTCACGGAAGTAATGTGGAGTAACACTTAAAATGAAATTTATTACGACTGCAGAAATAGTAAGCATTCATTTGCTCCGCGACACGGAGGCAACGCGAATGCACACTTAACAAAATTTCCTTACCTGGCATAGAAATAGTGAGGGTATGCGTTTGCTTCGTGATACAGAATGAACGCATACCCACAAATATTGACATTTCCACCTAGGGTCAGAAACAATAGGCATCCGCAATAGGTCCACGTCGCGGTACCATCGCGAAGGCTTACTGTTTTGAGCAACATTGAGCATTTGATTTTGAGCTCTGGGCCCCGATAAATTTCCCGAACACCTGTACATGCTTCAAAAACACTAAAATAATGAATTAGAACTAGAAAACACGAAAAGAAAAAATTCCCAACGTATCGTAGGGAATTGAGGACTGAAGATTTGACACATACTAGTGCAGGATCCACGACGCGGAGGGATCGCAGACCTACACTTGTGCAAATTTTTCTTCTCCTTTGTACGAAACACACCTATTTCTCTATAAAAAATTTCAAAAGGAAGACAGGACAGTAAAACACAACTACGTTACCTTACCACGGGTTGCCTCCTATGCAGCACCTAATTCAATGTCGCGGCACGACGTATGTTATGCTCATTCGTCCTTAGCCAACTCTATGACCACTGTTTGATTTGCGTCCACACCTCAGTAGTGCTTGACCCTTTGAGAATTCACCAAAAAGGTGTGGTTCGTGGTCACGTCTTTCAGCTCCACTGCAGTTTGAGTTATGGTCGTCACCACCACATATGGTCCACTCTATTTGGACCTTGATTTTCCTAGAAACAACTTAAGATGTGAGTTGAACAGCAATAGTTGTTGGCCCGGCTCGAAGTTCCACTTGATTATGTGCCGGTCGTGCTACTTTTTTGTCCGCTCCTTAAAGAGCTTAGTATTTTTGTATGCTTGGAGCTGGAATTCAGCTAACTCCTCCAGTTGCTCAAGTCTCTTCCTTCCCGTGAGCTCAGAGTCAAGATTCAGCTTCTTAACTGCCCAACACGCTTAATGCTCGAGCTCTACGGGCAGATGACAGGATTTGCCATACACTAGCATGTAAGGAGATGTACCAACCAGGGTCTTGTATGCAGTTCTATAGGCCTATAGCGCTTCATCCAGCTTCTTTGTCGAATCTTCCGGGTGGCATTTACGATTTTTTGCAATATCTGCTTGACCTCCTGGTTAGATATCTCCACTTGCCTGCTAGTTTGTAGGTGATATGTTGTGGCCACTTTGTGCCTAATCCCATACTTGGCCAGCAAGTTCTTCACGATTTGTTTCAGAAATTGGGTTCCACCATCACTGATAATGACTCTTGGAGTCCCAAACCGTGTAAAGATATTCTTTTTATGGAACTTGCTTACCACCTTCGCATCATTTGTAGGAAGGGTTGTTGCTTCTATCCATTTGGATACATAGTCCACAGCGACAAAAATGTAGTGACACCCGAAGGATTATGGGAATGGTCCCATGAAATCAATTTCCCAAACATCAAAGATTTCCACTTCTAGAATGTTGTTTAAGGGCATCCCATGCCTCCGAGATATAGTTCCTATTTTATGACATACATCACAAGCTCTGGAAAACTGAATAGTATCTCTGAAAAAGGTAGGCTAGAAGAAACCTGGTTGCAATACCTTATGTGTTGTTCGATCACCACCATGACGTCCCCCGTACGGTGAGGTATGACATCTCTCTAGGATCTTCCTCATCTCAGCCTCAAGAACACACTTCCATACCATGCAGTCCGCCCCTATTTGAAAAAGTATGGCTCATCCCAGATATAAGCTCTACCATTATGGGCCAACCTCTTCTTCTGTTGGGAGGTTGCCTCAGGCTGGAACACGCCATTTACCAAATAGTTAACAATATCAGCATACCACGGTAGTTGTTCTACCTTAATGGCCAGTAACTGCTCGTACAGAAACTCTTCTCTAATTCATGGTTGTTTACCTATGTGAGCATCAGTCTCCAGACGAGATAGATGATCAGCAACCTGGTTTTCACTCCCCTTTTGATCTCTGATCTCGATGTCAAACTCTTGGAGTAATAAGATCCATCTAATCAAACGAGGCTTGGCATTTTTTTTAGAAAAAATACTTCACTGTCGCCTGGTTTGTGAACACCACTACCTGTGTCCCTACAAAATAAGCTCTAAACGTATTGAATGCATACACTAGTGCCAGCATTTCCTTCTCAGTAACTGTATAGTTGCCTTGTGCTGCATCCAAGGTCTTGCTGGCATAGTATATGGAACGAAAGACTTTACCTCTGCGCTGCCCCAATACTTCCCCCATTGTTGTATCACTGGCGTCACACATTAGCTCAAACGGAAGACCCAATTGGGTGCTACCGAGATCGGAGCCTCCACCAACTTCTTCAGTGCTTCAAAGGCCTGCAAACAAGATTCGTCAAAGTGAACGGTACCTCTTTTTCCAATAAGGCGCACAACGGTTTCAAGATCTTTGAGAAGTCTTTAATAAACCTATTGTAGAACCCCGCATGTCCTAGAAAGCTCCGGAATCCTTTGACTGAAACTGGTGGAGGTAGCTTGTCGATCACCTGTATCTTTGATCTGTCTACTTCCAACCCCTTCTTGGACACTTTATGGACTAAGACTATCCCCTCCTTAATTAGGAAGAGACATTTCTCCCATTTAAGGATGAGGCTAGTCTCCTCGCATCTAGCTAGTACTCTGTCCAGATTCTGCAAAAAGCTCTCAAATGACTCCCCAAAGACGGAAAAATCATCCATAAAAACCTCGACAAAGTTCTCCACCATATTATGAAAGATTGTCATCATGCACCTCTGGAATGTTGTTGGTGCATTGCACAGCCCAAAGGGCATACACTTGAAGGCATATGTCCTATATGGGCAAGTGAAAGTTGTCTTTTCTTGGTCTTCGGGTGCAATGGTAATCTGGTTGTACACTGAGTATCCATCCAGGAGATAATAGTACTCATGCTCAGCAAGTCGATCCAGCATTTGGCCAATGAAAGGCACGGGGTAATGATCTATCCTGGTGGTATCATTTAGTTTCCTATAGTCCATGTAGATTCACCACCCCGTCAATGTCCTAGAAATGTCCTAGTCGGAATCAGCTCATTCTTCTCGTTGGTGACACTTTTCATCCTGTCTTTATGGGGACACATTGAACAGGGCTTACCCATTTGTTTTCTGATATAGGGAAGATGATCCCTTCATCCAACCACTTTATCACCTCCTTTTTCACAACCTCCTTCATGATTGGGTTAAGCCTCATTTGCGGTTGAACCACAGGCTTGTAGCCCTCCTCCATGAATATTTTGTGCATGCAGAGGGCTGGGCTAATGTCATGGATGTCAAACATCTGCCACCCCATGGATCTCTTTCGCTTTTTCAACACTACAACAACCGCTTCTACTTGGGCTGCAGGCAAGGAAGTAGACAAGATTATAGGTAATGTATTATTTTCCCCAAGAAACTGATACCTGAGATGCGATGGTAGCTGCTTCAACTCCAACTTAGGAGCATCTTCCACTGAGGGTTTGGGAGGTAGTCCCAACACCTTGTTCAAAGGTTCGTTCATCTTTTTCAACATGCTCACATTGTGCGCATTCAGCACACTTTCGATCTCTCTGGCTTCTGCATCATCCACTAGCCCTTAGGTTCAATAGTACCCTAGCTAGTGGGTCTTTATTCTCCACCTGGCTTGCCGCTACTGCAGTTTCTATCACTGCGATGGCTGCAAGATCCTCAGACACAGCTGGTATCTTCATTGCCTTGTAGACATCAAACGCTTCTACATTATCATGGGCTCGCATGGTGAGCCTCCCTGCTGTGACCTCAATTAATTCCCCTCTTGTAGCCAAGAGTGGGCGCCCGAGTATAGATGGAACCTCAGGATCAGGCTCAAAATCTAGGATGACAAAGTCCACGGGGAACATGAGAGACCCCACTTAGACTAAGATGTTATCCATCACTCTATCCGGCCTTGCCACTAACCGATCGACCAGCTGCAATACAATAGTTGTGGACTTCGGCCTTCCTATCACCAGTTTTAAAAATAGAGATGTAGGCATGAGGTTTATGCTAGCCCCAAGATCACATAAGCCCTTTGCATTCAGACAGCTCCCAATAGTTACTTGCACAGTGAAGCTTCCTGGATCATTTAGTTTGGCGGGCAAGTGTGATTTGTTAAGAATCTTGGAGTCGCATGTCTCTGTCAGTGCCACAGTGTCATACTCAGCCCATTTGGTCTTGTTAGCCACGATGTCATTGACATACTTAGAATATTTCGGGATCCCCTGCAAAACATCAATCAGAGGTAAGTTAATTTGTACTTGTTTTAGTAGCCTGATGAATATCTGAAAATAGTCACCCTCCTTTTTCTTCTTGAGCTTTTGTGGGAACCGAGGAGGAGGTTTTGGTAATGGTGTGGCTTCATCAGTCATTAGGCTAGCATTGCCAGCCTCAGTGTCCTGTGTAGCATTTTTCCCCTCTATAGCATTTTTCCCCTCCCCGTTCTTTTTCTTGGGAATCAATTCCGCTAGAGGCCTCTTCTCCGTGTGCTGACTGTATTTACTTGTTTTGGATTAGTATCAGTGTTGCCTGGCAAGCCTCCTTGAGGCCTGGAATTTATTGAAGTGGCCAACTATCCCAACTGCTTCGCTAAGTTTAGCAGATCTTGTTTGTTCCTTTGGCTTTCTTCTTCTTTCTTGTTCTAGTTGGCCAAGATCTGTCTCAGCACCTCACTATCAGTCATGGTGCTTGGATTAGCCTGTTTTGAAGACTGTTGGACCGGCTGATTCTGATATTCATTTTCTCCCTGTGGTCTTTACTGTGGTGGCCCATGATTCTGTTGATTGCCACCCTATGAGAAGTTTAAGTGGTTCCTCCAATTCGGGTTGTAATTGTTCCCGAATCCTTGATAGCCTTCCCAGTTAGAATTTCCCACAAAGTTTACTGCCTTAGGATTGGAATTGCAAGATTCAGCTATATGATCTCCTCCCCCACATACATCACACAAACTCGACGGCTGCTATTGTACCATATTCACGGGGGCTTGCTGTTGATCGACTCCCAATGGAATCTACCGGTCTTCATGAGAAAGCCTGGTGAATTGCCCAGTAGAGTGTAGTAACTGGACCATGTTCTATTTGAGCTCCCACCGGCTACCAAGCTCCGATTTGATAAAATAGCTTGTGACATTTGTAGTTCTTGGGATTGCTACGTCCCGTACTGACCTCGGTGCTAGTGCTTCATCCGCAGCTGGTGCTACTAGTGCGGGTACGTTGTTGTTTGCCATGTTTTCTGCATTAGGATCAACCTCCACCTTATTGTCCTCTTGACCCCCCAGCTCGACCAGTTCAATTGGTGGTGTTTCAAACAAAATTCCTACTCTCCTATTTGATTGACGAAAACAAGAGTCCTGATCTTCCAGTTTAGAACTCATTTTCCTGCTCAGAAACACAGCTAAGATCAAATGTAGTGCTCGCCACAAAACAAGATAACTTTGATAATGAACAAATTCGTTTCAAAATCCACTGCAACGGCACCAAAAACTTGTATGTTCCCCAGCACATGCAAGTGTATGCGGTCTTACAAGTAATATAGTGGTCCTTAGTAAGGAGCCAGATTGTCGAACCCAAGGGATTTGAATGTAATTCGCCCTCTCTCTTGATTATCATATCTATGGTGCTTTTAGTAAAAGGAGTTGTTGTTTGGTGGAAAATAATTTGTAAAAGAAATAACTTCTAATAAACTAAAATAGCTTTCGCACAAGATATCAATTAAGGATGCAATTCCAGGGTTGTAACCTTTATGACTGTGTCTAGTCTCAACAATATCTTTCTACATCTGATTTCTTGATTATTGATTCACGGGGTTTAATATAACTGAATAGGGTTGCACGCCTCTATTGGCCTACCGTTATTGACTGCCTAACTACATCATTAAGCAGGGATAGACAGACTAATAAAAATGTATTAAAGTTATCTTCTTGTATGTGAACCAAGCAAGGTGTAAGGGTAGTTTTTACAGGTCTCCCTTACATGAATCAACCTAGTTTCCTAGTATTGAACAAGACCCCTATGCTATTGTGTTCTATTTAATCCAACATTTCTCGAATCCAGAGTGAACAACAAATTTACTCCCCAGTTGTCCAGACTTTGAAGTATAGATATAAATAACATAGGAATAATAGAAAGAAACCATTCATAGATGTCAAAGTTAAGAACTACACATAGTCTATGGCTACAACCCCAGAATATGGCAGCTTAGCTGCTCATGGACATGGAATACATCATAAATGAAGCGAAAAACATTAAAAACCAAAATCTAAAGATTAAACTAACCAAAGTACGATGGAAAAGTGTTCTCTGTCGCCTCCCTCTCCAGTTCTTGCGTAAAACTAATGTGTAAACCTAAAGCCAAACATAGAGAAATAATAAAAATCCCATTTTTTGACTTTTCCGCGTCGGGTCCTCAGGTCAGCGATGCGGACCCCTTATTTTCCTATGTTCTCGCTTAATTTGCTGACCGGACAATTCTGCACACTTTTAAACAGGTCCGCAACGCAGACCTTGTACCTTCATTGGGTTTCGCACCTTTTTTGCATTTTATAGCTTCCACTACCTTGTACCTAGGTTTGCCACATGGATGTTTGGCCTTTTGGTTGCTTCCGCTGATCTTCATGTTCCCCGTTCTGGGCTGTGTTCTTCCATCAAGTCCGGCTTCAACCCCGAACTTCCCAACCAAAGCGAAATCCTGCAAACGCCAACAGGTGCACTTAGCCCTCCTAATCTTCTTCCCACTATTGATCTTTAATCTGTTTACATTCTTTTGCCCATTTCCGACCTTCAATCCGCCCACATTCCTATCTTCCTGTTGCCACCCCTTCAGTCCTAAATTCATCTTGAAACTCTCTTCCTAGAGGTTTCTAATTTGTTTTCATGCCGGTGCCTCCCAGTTGGAGTAATCACTGTTTGTCTCTCTTCTACAATTCATCTTTATCATAATTATATCCTTGGTTCCCTTTAAATTACCAACACCTATTGTGAAACTATATGTTTTACACCCCAGTGGTCAATGAAATGGGTTCACAGTAATGAGGTTTTGGGTTCAAATTCCAACAGAGGCAAAAACACTAGGTGATATCCACCAAATCTTGGTGGATGGAGTTATGTACTATGTGTGTTAGTGGGAGCTAGCAGGTTTATCGTGGAACTAGTCTAGGTGCCTGCAAGCTGGCTCGGACTCCCATATTTCTAAAAGAATTGGTCTACACCCACTGTTTAATACTTCTTCCTTAAAAAGAATGCATTCCCTTTCTATAATTAGAAAGAATTTAACTTTAAAATCCCCAATTTACCCTTAATGAAATGATTTATGGCGACATGAATGTCTAAGGTTGTTTGAGAGCATAAATTTCAAACGTCTCCCTTTGTTTATTAAACTTTGTGCAAGTCAAACAATGCTGCATAAATTAATTTCAAACGGAGGGGTAATAAACTTCTTCACCTCATGTCAGCAGCTTTTTCTCCCTTTTGATAAAACAGAAAGGAAATTCATTCCAACTGAACACCAACAAGGTTTTATAAGTGCCCACAGCGAAAATTCGTGTATCCGTAACCATTTAAACATCCAGGGAGCTGAGGATATAAAGTAATGAGTTTAAATAATATACATCCAGCGAGAAGAGTCATCCTTGACTTGTAGACAAGGATTTCTACCTTGTCAAAAAGTTGTGTTGGATCTGTTGCCTCGAATTGCGTCTGCTTTCTCTCAAGTCAGATTATTCTAAAAAGCCAAGCTGGAATTGTATACTCTCAACTCTGTTGACTTCTTTGCCATTCTTCTTCTTGCCCAGCTCCAAGGCAGTTCCTTGACTTTCCAGTATCACCTAGCTCAAGACATTCAAACAGAAGTATTCTTCTTCTACACCTGACAGTGTAAAAGTACATGATTCATCTCTTTGCAACCTGCATACACGCAAATACCTGTGTGAATTACCATGAACCTTTTTGAGGATTAGTTTGTTGAGCAGACCTCATTTGCACCAATTCAACAAAAAACCAACCTCTTCCTTTCCCTTTTTTTTGGGGTGTGTGTAGTGTGCAGTGGCCTGCATTTCTCCACATAATTCAACCGAGGCCACTGTAATGGATGTGTTATTTGACTAACAAGTTATAGCCAGATTTTATAGAGTGCTCCCCATCTTTCTGATACCTTCAGTTCATTGACTGGGTGTTTGGATTAGCTTATTTTGTGGCTTTTAAGCACTTTTAAAATTTTGGAAGTGCTCCCCAACTAATGACGTTTGGCTTTTAACTGAGAAGTAACTTAAAAAAAGTCAATCCAAACACCCCCTAAATCTGGCCCCTCTGCATAATCTTAACCAAAATCTTATCTGTTTTTGAAGTTTGGTCATATTGTCAATCTCCGATCTTCACAATTCCTTCTGAAGGATAACACACCCGGCCATTTTGTAACCATTCACTGTGGTATCAGAAGAACTTCTCTTCTTTTTATTGTTTATCACTGTAGTCCATCTTTTTTTTGTTTTGTTGCTTCTTTCCCAGAAAGAAATCACTCTGGAGTTCATTGTTCCTCGACTTCTGATGGAATGGAAATTAATGACATTAGATAGTGTGGACTGCCATCCATGACCGTGTTCATAATGTCATAATCTACCTCCAAAGGAAAGGTTTTGTGTGTTTCAAGGGGTGAATTTATTATTGATGAAGCAAGTAGATTTCTTTGATGGCATAAAAAAGATTCAAAAATTACAAAAGAAAGACCAAGTATTCTTTGAAACTTCCTGCACTTTGACATATACTGATATCTTTTCCTTTCCTTTGATGAGTAATAACTAGGATTTTTATGTAGTGTGACTACTTTTGGGACTTTGTCAACTTCAAGTCCTCAGCTCTAGTTGGTATTTGGTCTTCTTTTATGGCGTTGCTGGTAGCTAGCTGTGAGCATTTCTTATGCTTTCTATTTCATGTTCATGGTTTTGTATCTGCTTGGAAATACTTCAGAATGATAAAAGGGAGGGTGTAATGACAGCCCTAATCCTTCGGTGGCAAGCCCAACTTATTTGCTTGTCCAAGGTCAGGGTTCTATCTTTAGGAGGTAGTGGTAAGGTCCGTACATTTTACCTTCCCCAAAATTTCATTTGTGGGACATCACCGGGTATGTTGTTGTTGTCCAAGGTCCGGGGTATATGAGGTTCGTACATTTTACCCTCTACAAAATCCCACTTGTGTATCTTGCTATTTTATATTATAATCGTACATCATATACTTGTTTTTTTTAGTTCCAAGGATATATTAAAAACCTCTTTACTCCTCTTGTAGGGGTAAGGTTTGTATACGTCTACCCTCTTAGCCTCGTGATGAAACTGGATATGTTGTTATGTTTGTACAAAATGAGTTTTGAGATTGTCGTTATTCAACGATGAATTTAAGTGATATGATGTGTTAAAATTTAAATAAATATTGTATTTAAACTAATGATATAACATAATGAGTAACAATCACCCGAACAAGGTGTTGCCTCCACAGTTGATGTTGAGTATACGTACTGCATTATTTTATTTTGCGTGATGATGTTGAACCGACCAAGAAGCTCAAGATGTTAATTTGAGTTGTTGGTTATAAAGTGATAGTGAATGAATGAGCATTTAATCAATAGTTCTGATTTTTGATAAGAAATGTCATTTTCAAAATTTTGAATTTAAACGATTTGGGAGAGATTCAATGTGGATTTAACTTTTAATTCACTTATGGGATCCAGGCAGTTTGGTGGTCAAAATTTTGAATTTAAACGATTCGGGAGAGATTCAATGTGGATTTAACTTTTAATTCACTCATGGGATCCACGCAGTTTGGAGGAATCACCACGGCTCCTCTCTTCTCGAGATTCTAATATTTGAAAGTTATAAAAAGTTTTGATGTTATTAATCGAATAGTGTCAATCATTTTAAAACATCTCAAAATCATTTGATGTCATTATGGATATTGTAAATAATAATCTTTCTCGCATTGTATATCAAATTATAGAATCTCATTACTCAAAATCAAATGAAAAGTGATTGTTTATTCAAAATTTAGCAGAAATAAATAAAAAACGTTAAAAATGATTTTTTCCATCTGTTTAGCTTTGGTGGAAAGAGTTAGTTGGTGTTTATTTGTGAGAGTGAAAGGTATTTCATCAAATTAGTTGAGATGTGCGAAATTTAATCCGAACATTACGATAATTAAAAGTAATCAAATGAAAATCTTTTTTGACATTAATATGGCTAGGTCTAAATGCATGAAAATAAAGGGAAATTAATAGCAAAATATTGAATATAATTTTACAACATGGTTCTCTTTTCCCTCTCTCCTTAACTTTTGAGTTTCATCCTTTCTAGTATAGTTATGATGATATTATGTTTCTCTCACATTCTATTCTGCATTAAATATACGAGAAGGAAATTATAAAAGAGAAAGTTGCACTAGTAATCCAAAAAATCACCTTTCTTTTTTGGAAATCGAAATATTGTGTTAATTATGTAGAATTTCACGCTTATATTATTTTCTTATAGAGGGATATGCTCGCTATATATGATGTGAAATTAAATGCCAATCAAATAATTATTTTTTACTATAGTTTATATTACTTGACTCATGTTGACTTGATATAAGTTTTAAAAAAAAATTATTAGGGTATTTTACTAAGCAAACTGTAAATTATACTCCCCCAGTTTCATATTAGTTGTCAGATATACTAAAAATAGTTATCCTAAAATAATTATCAATTTAGATAATCAAAAGAGAATTAATTGTCCGTTTTCAATTTTGTCTATATCATTAATTATTCTAGAAATAAAAGATACATATATAGATAAAAACTTAACTATTTATAAGGAATATATTAGACAAACAACACTTCTAATTAATCTTTTTGAAAAGTTGTGTCATATTTTATCATGACAACTAAAATACGATTGGGGAGTACTTTGAACACTAAATTTATTATTACTTTATATAGTTATTACTCTCTCTATTTCTTTTAGTTGTCATGTTGTGTTTTTTTGAGAGTTTATTTAACTATTTTCAAATTTAAATTAGATTATATTAATTTGGTAAATTTAAAATTAAAATTAAAAAATATTTAAAAATTATACGAATGTACTATAATATATAATTTTTCATATTAATTTAAATTAAAATATTAGTTAATATTTGTATTATTTAACTCTAAAAAAGAGAACTACGATAACAACAAAGAAAAGAAAACAAGGAAAGGAGTAAATATTTAGGCTAGTATAGAGAAAAAATAGAATTCTCTTAATTTATCAAAATAAATAAGTAAAATAAAAAATTATATTTAAATATAGGTGTCAAGTAAAATGAGACAAGAAGTAATACTAACTATAAAAAAGAACGAAAGAAGTATTAAAAATATCATCGAATTTAGTACGAATTATTAGTTTCGTCCCTAAAATAGGCTTAAAAATATTCATCAACTTGGTGAAATAAGCTTAAATACATCTTCGAACATGACATAAATTATTAATTTCATCTTCAAAATATTAATATACTAAAAAACACTTCTCAATTTAAAGAATTAAGCTTAAATAAATCTTCGAACTTGATATAAATTATAAATTTATCTGGCTCAAAAACACATTTCAAGTCAGATACAAGGGCAAAAGTAGAATTTACTTGGATTAATATCTAAGAAACCGAAAGAAGAACGAAAAAGTGAAAAAAAAATCTTTCATCTTCTCCGGCTGTTTATTCGCGAGCGATTTTGGGGGAAAATGCCGAAGAGGACAACGCACACATACTCCAGCGAGGACGCAGTTCCCGACGGTCCCAACTCCGATCTCTTCGTCTATTACTGCAAGCACTGCGGTTCTCACGTCCTCATCTCCGGTTCGTAATCGCACTGTCCTTAACAGAATGAGCATTAATTTGGATACTTATTTCTTATATGTGTTGAATTTTCAATTAACAGCACTATGTATATCACAATTATTTGTTGTTGCAACTGTTAGGCAGTGGAGCCTGATAATATATTTAGTAGCTGTCGTGGTTCAACCTCCGCGGTGAGGTTGCCCGGGGTGCGGGGGCGGGAGCCCCCCACCCGAAGGCCGGGGTTCGGGGCAGAGCCCCGACCCAAATTTTAGGTGCTACTGTTTATTCTCTATGCATACATTTTGTATAATTGTAAATATCGGATATCACTAATATATATATAGTCCTATCGCCGTGGAGTTTACCCATTGGACGTTACCACGAAAAAAACACTCTCTCTCTACAGAAATATTCTCTGCCTTCTCTCTAACTTCTCTCTAAAAGAAGAACTCTTGTTCTTCAATCTTCATCTTCTTTTCTCCTTGAAGATTACAGAAACGTGATTTCCTAACAGCAACTACGTGATAAATCTAGTGAAAACCTTGTTTTGGAGCTTTTCTGTAGATTGTTACAATTCAGGATATGTTTTGGTTTGTGCTAATAAGAGTGATGGAACTCTATGAATTGAGCTTAAGCTGAAAAGTTTTGGAGAAGTTGTTGTGAACTTCATTATGTTATAGTAGTAAGCAAAGGTGTATTCAGGATTTGAAGATGACGGGTGCACCACCAACTGCTAATGCACGTTGGTTAAAGCATGTCACCAATACCGATTGGTGTGATAATTTTATTAAACATACAAATATAAAACTAATGTACTAACGTAAAAGTATAATTTAAATGACTACTAGATAAACTTGTTTGGTGGAGTGATGATTTTGAACCTCACTTTGCACCATGAGGTTGCTAGTTTGAAACTGGCTTAGCCCCCTTATTTGATCAAATATTTCTAAGCTTCTCAGATAAGAATTAAAAAAAATAAGAAGAGAAGTAGTAAATGGTATTCGAACCCAGCCCCTCACCTCAAAAAGAGGAGGTGCGGTAACATTTAAACTGGTGCACCTAATTAGTTTTACTGTATTAGGGTGCCTAATAAAATATATGTCATATCTCATGGTATATATACATATATAGTTTTTTTCGAAGTTAACGGATGCATGTGCACCCTCAAATGGACATGTGGTCCGCGTCTGGTAGTAAATGTTCTTTGCTGTTTTGGTTTTATGATGAATGTGATACATGCTATATTTAGGTGCTGCATTACTCTTTCTTGTTATTGGCATAAAGGAGAAAATTTTCCATATGATTATCCGAAGAATGAGAGAGGAGTTATTGTTATTTTTTACCATATTATGGCATTTTCTCTCTCCCTTTGTTTTCAAGTCTCTTCTCTTTTAAGTTTCCTGCCCAACCAAGACAAGGGTAAGCTCTGCGTATATCCTACCCTCCCTAGGCCCCACTCATGGGATAAAACTGTTATGTTGTTGTTGTTACAATATTATGGCGTTATTACAGTGCATTCTCCTTGCTAAAGTATGGTTGTAGATAATCAATTGCAGAAAATGCCAAAAAGGAAAACCGACAAAGCATATGTATTGGATAAAAGAAAGTATCTTGCAAGACTGAGTGTAGACGATGCGGGGAAAGTTCTTCTAAAGCGGTAATCTTTATTCTCCTGTAAACTTTAGTCTATGATGTTGCTTCCTTTACCAGTATATGCCATCAGCTGTGGAGGAAATGTAGGAAATTGCATGTCAAGTTCACAAGGTTTTCTCAGTTTAAAAATAGAATGCCTTGCTCTGTTTGAAAGGTAGTGCTGCTGGATGGTAAGAGTTGAAAAGAAGCTGATATAATCCAGCAGTAACGAACTTGACCTATAGTGGAATGACATCATCAGAATTGTTGGAAATAGGTTATCTGAGTTACTATTGGAATACATAAATAGAATGAACATGGAGAACATGCCGACCGAAATGTTACTGCCTTTGGGGAACCTCGGCGATGATGAGTAAAATACAGTTAAATGGCAAAAAGAAAAACTGAATTAACCTGGACTTATTTACTTTCTGTCTTTACGATGTACTTTGTCTGTTGGCCTTCTGCAGCTGCTCGTTTATGCGGTGTCTATCCATTATTAACTTAGAGATCTTTAGCTTATGTCTCTTGCTTCACTGGAAAAGAACTTTGCTATTGATGACTGATATGAGTAACAGTGTAATATGGAACATTCTCTTGAAAACTTCTGCTTCTGCTTTAAAGAGGTGAAGGGAAAATGGAGAAGCAGTTCCGGATGTCCTGTAAGGGTTGTGGCCTGTTTGTCTGCTATCGAGCTGAAGAAGATTTGGAGACTGCCTCTTTCATATATGTAGTTGATGGGGCACTTAGTACTATTGCAGCTGAGACAAATCCGCAGGTATTATATATTTATGGTTTTCGCTGTTATTCACTTCCTGGCTGCATTACATAGTTATGCCTACATATTTTCTGTATTTGCTGCAAAGCCATAAAAATTGATTGTTGTCTGATTTCTGAAACAACTTTTCTGCATTAGTTTGTGTAATCTTTCTGTGTTGTATGCCCCGCTTGTTTGTAAGATCATGTAAAATCTTATGATTTATTCGAACAAAGGGTGCTCCTTTTTGTCACGTGTAAACTTATAAACAAGTTCTTCCAGATACATATATATACCTTTAGGAATTAATGTTTTCTTGTTGTTTGCAGGATGCTCCTGTACCACCATGCATCTCACAGTTAGAAGGTGGCCTTGTGCAAGTGGCGATAGAAGTTGAGGACCGTGCCCAACGGTCAGCAATTACAAGTAAATAATCTTTCAATGGTTTTTGGAAGTTAGACATTCTCATTTGCTTCGATTCCTTTAGAATTGGAAATAATTTGTCAACTGAACAATTCTGCAGATGATTAAGTACATTTAATAACGATTCCTACTCTTCTGCTAGTTGTAAAGGTCGAATTTAGTGGTTCTACTGTCAAATTATCTTTTTTGGCCTTGATATTGATGTCTCGGGTGTCCAAACTCAGTACTTTCATATTGACCTGCCTCGGTTGTTGGAGGCTGGACTGTTGTTTGGGTTCAACTTTATTGTTAAAAACAGTCATTTGATGTAAAAGAAAAATGGTTATATAGTGGTAACATACCGTAGCTTTCTGTTACAGTGATATGCTCTCCGACTCGGAGGGAAAACTCTTTAGATGTGGCTCGGAGATTTTCTTTTCTTGTCTTAAAAAGGCACTAACGCTAGTCAACTTATTTAGAAGAAATCTAAGTTGGTCGGACTCTCCAAAAATGCTATCCCACCCATGTTGGATCCTTCAAAAATACACAATCCGACGCGCACCCGTCGATATTTTTGAAGAGTCCGAGCAACATAGGAAGAAATGGCAATTCTAATATCTTCAGAAAAAGCTTATTTAACATTTATATTGTTGTAGGAGTGAATGCAGATGATGTTCGGGTCACTGTAACAGCACCTGCAGCTCGTGGGGAAGCTAACAATGAACTTCTGGAATTCATGGGCCGAGTATGCTAAGCATTTTTGCTTGTGCCTCTTGGCTAAACTATCATATTTGAGCACATAATTTAGATATTTTGCTGGTTGATTGCTGAACTACTAGGATTTTCTGTTGACGCAGGTACTGGGTCTGAAACTATCTCAGATGACTCTCCAAAGAGGATGGAATAGCAAATCAAAGCTTCTTGTAGTAAGTCCAAATTGACACTTCTAATTTTAGCAATGTGGTTTCACCAAATGCACTTGTACTATTTTTTCTATTAAATTTTTTGGTCAGTCTCCTCTTTGCTGGATCAAACTGTAGATATTCTCTAGTGCTAATTTTGAACATCAACTATATATACCATTTAAAAACAAAACTGTATATATTTTCTAGTTCCTTGAGAAATAAATTATTCATTCTAACCTGTATAGATCTTGTGAGATATTGAACGCAAGTCTTCCCTGCTATCGTTTGCATGCATATTATGGCTGTAGAGTCAATTGTGAGGCTTGGTGTTAGAATGGCAATGGGGCAGGGTGGGGCGGGTCAATTTTCTTTTCTTTTTTTTTTTCAAAAAACAACTTTGTGGGGTGGGTGCAGATTACTTTTTCAATAGCTACTTAATCACCTAAAGGTCACAATTTGGGTTTAAAATTATCCTAATTAAAGACTTCCATGACTTCCTTGAATCTTTTCCCAAAATTTTAATTTCATTATTGACATTTTCTTTTCTTTGTTTTCAAACAATGGGATCAGAAGTAAATATATGATGTGTATTGATTTATGTATGCTTACACGATGATGCAGATTAAGTACTGTAAAATTAAGTTTGGGTAATTTTTATTTTTTTCTCTGGTACAAATAATGTTTTTTCTTTGGCCATAAAATACACAATATGCTTAATTGAGTTAATTTGTGAATTGCCAGTATACTCTTCTCTTCTTTTCTGGGTGTGAAACACTGCGTGAATATGGTGTTGAACTCTAATGATATATATTGGTTATATTGAACCTTTATTAGCAAGTGATCACGTGTATCAAACTAACAGCATGAAAAAAGAAATACTTAAGCAGATTGTGCGGGGTGGGGTGGGTGAAACTGTTATGTGGGGCGGGTTGCAATTTTGCAGGTTAAGACAGAACCTGCCCCACCCCAACCCCTGCCTCATTGCCATCCCTGCTTGGTGTAATAGTGACCTGACTATCGGATTCAATAGAAGCTTCACAGAACAATATTTGTAAGATCAAAATTCAGTGACCCGAGATAGTATTCATCTACATGTTGGTCTAAAAGCAGGTATACACTCCGCAGTTGGAAGTATGACCTAGGCTTGTTATCATGAATAAACTAGTGATTATGTATGAATGCATGGCGAGCATTACCTATTTCCAAGTCTTAGAAGTGCTCTCTAGTCTAATATTTGCCAAGGCCTATTTCCAAGTTTTGGAAAGTGCTCTCTATTCTTATCTTTGCCAAGGACACTCTGTGTCTGATTATGTTGGCTTTGAATGATGCCTGGTAAGCTGCCTGAGAAAAAGCTGTAGGCACGTAAAGAGGAGTATGCCTGCAGCTACCAGTTGCTTCAACTTGGCATTATGTAAATTTTCAATTTTGAGGGGACAAATTGAAACATCAAAGCCGATAGACATTAATAAAAAGAGTTTAAATGAAGTTGCTTAGTGGTGTGTTCATACCTGACCAGGACTTCTACCAATTTCATCAGTGAAAAGCTTTTCATTCACAATTTCTGCACTTTGAAAACGCTTACAAATATTATCAATTTCTCCCATTGCTACACAACATACATTTTGCTTTTAGAGAAGTATCCTTGTGAAACACTGCATATTAATAAGTACTAGTAATCGTTATTTCTAGGTCCACTTCTCACTGACGGTTTTTTTCACTGCATCAGGTGGAGGATTTGACAGCTAGACAAGTATATGAGAAACTCTTGGAGGCTGCCCAACCTTGAGATGGCTCCATGTTCTTGTAGTTTTTCCTCCTCTTTATTTTTTCATGTTTGTATCACTGGATTTTCAGTTTAACAAAATTGAATTCAGTTACGTATGCATCTGCTGTTCTGACCCTATTGGAAGTTCTTGCTTCCTGCATAACATCATTTGCTGTGGGCCTGGTACGGGTACGGTAGATATCTAGTACCATATCAAAATCAAAATGTTTGATATCGCAATTTGGATATTATGGTATTTGGTATGTGTTTGTAAGAAGAAATTGGTATTCGCCTATGGTATTTGGTATGCATTTAAAGAAAATGATATTCGATGTGATATTTGGTGTTTATAAAAAAAGATACTGAAATACCCTACTCAAGTACATAGTTACATGTAAGATTCATACATATTTATATATATATGCAACAATATAATACTAGAAAATATATAAGACAATCATGTTTATTTCAAGTAAAACGTGTGAAAAAAGAGTTTAGGGGAACCATACTTTACTCGACATTATATTTTAGTTGGAAGTTGTTACTAATCAAGTGTTACAAGTAGTCCAGGCTCTTTTTTTTTTTTTTTTTTTTTTTTTTTTTTTTTTTTTTTTAAAAAAAGCTTTTTATGCGGGCTTTCAAGCTATCACTACATACATTAATTAATTATTTAAAATATCTGTTTTTTAAATACTAATTTTTCTGCATGTACCTTGCATGTGTATTTCAAGTGGAAGAATACAGTATTTTATATAAAAAATATGACCAGCACTATTTAAACGAATTATTTAATGGACAATTATACATGAGAATATAAAACATAATTTGACTATTTTCTCAATAATTTAAAAGCCCGTTTGGCAATGTGAAATGAAATTATATTAGTTTAAGTTTTATTTGGACATATAATTAAAATTTTTAAATTATATTTTATGCTCATATATATTAAAAACTATAAATTGTGAAAGTTGCCAGAATTGTCAAATTCTTTATATAATTTTCCTAAATAAAGCAAAAGTTCATAGCAAAAGTTCAATACACTATTACAAAGTTATTCTAAAAAATACAACATTTATTGATCGAAATTTAATTCAATGGAAAAGTAAAATGAATAGTGTTCTACTCTTAATGTAATCCTACAACATAATGCAGACATATTCCTCACATTGATCATGCATTTTTCAATATAGATGTCTTAAAGGTTGGTAAGAGAAATAATATCAATTTTAAATTTAATTAGTGAAAATAGTAATTATATTCAATATAAATAACTTAAAAATTGGTAAAAATAATAATATCAACATAAATTTAATCGATGAAAGTAGTTTTATATCCAATATAAAATTTTTTAGTTTTGACAACTTTTATCTCATTGTGTAATATTTGAGAACTATAGTTGAGAGTCGTGTAACATATTAGGAGTGTCATTTCCTCTTTTCTTAAGGAAAGAAAGTCAAGAGGAAGAAATAATAGAAAAAGAAAAGAAAGGAATCCTTTCCCAAAAATAAATTGAGATTTATGAATTAATGACATGAGAATTCCAAACTACTAAAAATTTGATAAGATTACAATAATATTGACAGATTTGCGTTAAAACCCAGCAAACCAAAGCAAAATTCATACCAGAGAAGTTGTCGAATCGGTAAAAATCATGGAGGTGGAGCTCAAAGAATTGCTGAATGATCTCCATTCTCTTGAGAAATCAATTTCAGATCCTTCCCATCTTGCCCTAATTGACAAGGTAAGTTCAATGGTCTTTCGAAATTTTCAATTTCGTAATCCTTAAACGTCAATGTTAGGTCTAGTTCAACTGGATCTGTTATAAAGTAGAAGAATTCGTTATGTGGTTGATAGATGGAATGCTGATTATGATCAGAAATTCGGTACCATATTTGCCTGGGTCAGTGACGACTCAATCGGTCATTCTTTTTGATGCATTGAATGGACTTACTTGCAATTGGAATATTGGATTTTTGGGGATGATTCAGAGTTCGTCATAAATTACCTGCATTTAGCATTGCAGTTTTATTGAAAAAATTACTCTGGATTCGAATTTGAAACCTCATGGCTCACAGCCATTTCATGAACCACTAGGGCACACCCGTGGGTTTTCTAGTACCTTTTTTGTGCGAAAGGTCGGCTATGGTGGATACTAGGAGAGGTATAGGTACGCGAAGAAATCTTGTGGTTAGAGAGATATGGTACACCGTACACCTACAGCATATCGAGAAACATGGCTCTAGATAGAAACATGTGGAGGTTTAAGATAATGGTGGAAGATTAGTAGCTAGTTGAGTATTGTCTAGCTCTCCTAATTACGGCTCACCTACTATCTTATTTTGTGATACTTGTTCTTTTCTTAATTATCTTTTAGCATGTCTTCTTTGCTACTGTATTTGTTCTACTTACTTGTTTTTTGATTTTGCTTTACTTGACCTGAAGGTCTATTGAAAACAACCTCTTTACCTTCATAAGGTAGGGGTAAGGCTCCGTGCACAGTATCCTCCCCAAACCCCACTTGTGAGATTACAGTGAGTATGTTGTTGTTGTTGTTGTAATGTTAGCCTAAGATGAATTTAAATGGAGAATTATGGTCGGTCAGGATCATGAGATTTTGATATACTCTTCCCTTTTGGTTGTATTTCTAGATGCATTTGCATGCTGAAAACATCGCTGCACTTGAGAAGGCAGGAACTACTCGCCGCTCAAAAGTCAAGGTTAGTGTATATAGTCCTCCATGCCATATTGTCATTGGAATTAACTAAGAGCTTTACTTAAATGTTCACATGATTGTGATGGTGGCAGGACATGAGTGCTGAAGTTGTTGATAGCAATCCCTA
>JAPFFP010000070.1:19994318-20004581 GCA_026153255.1 Solanum medicagineum
CTTTCAGAGATAAATCCTGATGTTGTGCTTGAGGTAGAATTGTTTGCAGTTTGCTACTTAGGGATTTGTTTCAAAGGAAATTTTTTTTCGGCTGCTTTTTCACCAAGATCATAATATAATAAAATTATAGTAATTTTTCTTCTTTCAACTTCGTTCCTAGAAATATGATCAGAAGACAAAAATGTCATTTCCTTGTAAAATAATGTTAATTTCGAACTTATTCTTCTTGTCTTAAATATTTTGCATTTATTTGAACTAATTTTTATTTGGTTGAAGATTAGATCTGAAGAAACTAGAACACTTAGAATTGTCTCGTACTCAATGAAGAAGCCTTCTCTTTTGATATTTTTCTTTCTATTTATCTAATAGCTTAAGCATTGATTCTGTTTTATGTCAGTCAACAGTAATGCATCTTGTTCGTCGGCTCATTATATAGATAGGTTGTGAGTATGATGACTTCATAATGCTTTAATTGTAAGTGTGGTATTGACTTCTTCAAGTTTCCTAACTGGTCTAGAGTTTGGATATACATAGTCTTTTTTCTTTGATGGATCATGCTAGAAAAACTAATCCAAACCATTTATGGATTGAAAAATACACTCCCTCTATCCTAATTTATATGACTTATTTTTATTTTAGTTGACAAAAAGAATGATATATTTCTATATTTAGTAAAAGTTTAATTTAACCTTAAAATGTCCATTTTACTCTTAATGAAATAATTTATACCCACAAATATATCTGATTTATTTTAGACCTCAAATTTCAAAGGTCAAATGGAAACTGATTAAGGTCAAATGGGACGGAGGGAGTAATTCATTCTACATTTAGAAACTGAAGCATTAAAGAAGTTTACAATTCATACTTTTGAGTTTCATCTCTTTCCCTCTCCCTCTTTGAACATTTAGTGCACATGTGACCAACTAGTGTTCCTTCAATTGTAAAATTGGCTTTGTTTTTGTTTTCACAAAGTTTGCCGATTTGATCCTTAAATTATTATGGCAGAGTCGGTTGCTTGTGACATTTTTTTGTCAATGTTGCTTCCACTTAATACTATGCCTATTTTGCTATGTTTTTATTTATTTTATTCTCATTTAGTTGGCTTGTCTTTGTAGAGCTACACGTTGAATATTACAACAGTGGAAGGCTTTGACACATTTATGTCAAGTCTTACAAATAAATCATTCCGGTCAACTAAGAGTGGTAGTGGAGTTGACCTCGTCTTGAGTTGTGTAGATAATTATGAAGCAAGAATGGTGGTAAATCAGGTACAGACAAATATTTGTTATCCAAAATTTTAGTTAATGGCTATTTTTGTATGTTTTATCTTCAAACTTGATATTTTTGCAAGTAGTTCTTTAATTTATATTAGAATATATAATGACGTCTCAGTAAAATCAGTAATCTAAAAATGAAATTGTGATAAGAGTCTGTAAATACATACATATATGTATAAAAATATCATTAATTTAGATTATTGTTTTTTTGTTCTTATCTATTGCTTGTTTTAGTATAATAATTTTAAAAGACATTAAGCATCCACATAGTAATATTTTTATTTATAAATGTAAGGATTAATTCTAGTCAATAAGAGGTTAGCCATTTGTTTGTAATGCATTGCCTTATAAAAACTTTATTTATTAATTAATATAAAGATTGGAGTTTGTTTTTTGTTTTTTTTTTTTTGAGAAGGAAAAAAAAAGATTTGAGTTGTTTAACTCAAAGTTCTAAAATATTCCTTATGAAATGCAGATAATTTTCTCTTTTTTTTCTATTTTAATTTTTTATCTTTTATTTTTTGTAATGTTCAATATTGTTTCCAGTGAAATTAAAATTATAAAATTTACTATTAAAATTTTTTGGGGCCTCAAAACTTTGGGGTCTAAAGCAAACACTTCTATAAGTTTACTAGCCTTACCCTTGATCCATCCCTAAGAATAAGTTTACTTTACTTGATATTAGGTTTTAGATTATTCGTTTATTTGGTAAAATTACCTGCTAAGTAATTCATCATAATGCAGGCCTGCAATGAATTGAATCAGACATGGATGGAATCTGGTAAGTGGCTGAATTTCACATTTTCTTTTCGTCTTTCATATGCATTAGGAAACTCTGGATTAAACCAGACAGGGTTGGAATATGGTAGGTGTATCTGAAGATGCTGTGTCAGGTCACATACAATTGCTGATTCCTGGTGAAACTGCATGCTTCGCATGTGTGCCTCCTTTGGTATGTTTGGTTATTAAAATTTTCCCTAATGGCTTCAATCAAGGATCACCAATCTTTACTTAAGTGAGACTATTGATTTGTGTAACAGTCCTCTATGACAATCATAAGCTTAAGTTTGAGAAAAGTTAAATGGTATAACTAAAAATGATGTAAAACTACTTTGTTCTGCCCAATTTCAGTTTTCCATATGAATTCAGCTAAGATTGCTTTCAAGTAAACCAAATAATTTGTTGAAATGGAACACTTGTGCTTTAAGGTCGTAGCATCTGGAATTGATGAACGGACCCTAAAGCGTGAAGGGGTTTGTGCTGCATCATTACCTACTACAATGGTATGGAAAAACCTTAATTTCTCTATTATGTCTGTTATCTTTCGTTTTATGCATGGCATGTTCTAAGTTCTCTCCTGAAGATTACCATGTGAAAGACTTTTAAATGATGGGCAATTGTAAAAAGAAAAACTGGAAGGTTGTGATTGAAGTTTGATTCTTCTCATCTTTAAAATTATTGTCTTTCTTCTCATCTTTTAAATTATTCTCTCTCTTTATAGCCCCATTGCTGCTAATCTGGTGGCTTTTCTCATGTTTATGCTCCCAATTGCTTTTGAAGAATAATAAGAACTTTTCTTCCAGTGCAACTACTAGAATCTTGTTTATAATTTGATTGAAGCTGTATTACGAATTCGCTATTTGGTTTGGTAATTAACATTCGAACTGTCTTATAGGGAGTTGTTGCTGGACTTTTAGTTCAAAACACATTGAAATACTTGTTGAAGTTCGGACAGGTGTCACGATATTTGGTAAAGCTTGCAATCTCTTTTCTTTTTCTCTCTCTTCCCCCATTCTCCCCCTCTAGGGCTGCAGGATAAATGTGGGAGAATATTTATCACACTTAAGTTCTTTATTGGAATTTTTCTTAGTCAAAATGTTGACTTGAGTTCTTTCAAGCCTTTGAAGTACGGCGGACTTTCTTAGTCAATCCCTCTTATTGTCTATTCATCCTTAACAAATCACTGATCAAGTAGAGAAGTGAACTTGCCTCCTACAAAAGGTGGACAAGGTGAAGAGAGAAATTAAGTGTAGCTCAACAGTTTTGATGTTTATATTTTCTTTCTTGTTGCTTGTTGTAGGGCTACAATGCTCTCAAAGATTATTTTCCAACAATGGAGATGAAGCCAAATGCACAATGTTCAAATGCTGCTTGTTTGGAACGACAGGTATAGTCTCCACATCTTGCAAGTGAGGTCATCTTTATTGGATATTGAATTGAAGTTCTGACATTTTATGGTGACCTCTACTTTGCAGAAGGAATACCTTCTTGCAGAGCCTACCAGGGACGCTGCTGCTAAAGCAAAGGCAGACATGGAGGCATTATCAGCTGAAGAAAACCCTGTTCATGCAGATAATGAATGGAACATAAGGTAAGCTACATAACTTATCCAAATTAAAAACCAAAAACATGGGGTAAGTTTAGAGACAACTACTTTCCCACATGTCTTATATTGGTAAAAATACACTTCAAAACAACTTTCTTGAGTTTCTAGTTTAAGTATGGGTGTCTTATAACTGTTATTCATCTTCTTGTTTTTCAACTAATTCATTTTGTTGTTGTGTCTATGATCTTTCAGTGTTGTTGATGACGAAGAGGTGGATGGTTCTGACATGAAAAAATCAGGTATTTGTCGACTCTGATGGACATATTTTTCTTTGGTAACCTCGTGTTATCCGCTAGCTCTTTCTCAAAAAAAAAAGAAAAAGAAAAAACAATTAATTTGCTAACTTAAAATGGATGGATCATAGTTCATAACTCCAAACTGAAGCCCATATTGCTCAATACAAAAGTTAATTTTGTCCAAGATGTTGTGACTAACCTTTACTTTATGATATCCATAGTTTTCCTTCTAAACATCTGAAATGCTAAAACTGAGAAGCAGTGAGCTAAAGAATGAATTTCATGAAGTTTGGAGAGTTAAATGTAAAAGAACCAAGTCTATGGAAGTTGGAAGGAAACTAGCGCATAGGAAAATACAGTTTGTTCTGCTATTGATTAGATAAGCATGCAAACTGCCTTAAATTGCAAGTGTCATCCACTTGTATAATAAGATGCATAGAAAGCACAACACATACCCTCTAGGCCATGTGCAGCTTTAGAGTATACTTGCCAATTAACAAAGCTGCTGAAAATATTGTCCTTCACAATTTCATAATGTGTGCCCCAAGTCTGCATCACCTACTGAAATTAGAGTACCTATCTGTGTATTAGACATTCCATAAAGTTCATATAATTCCTTGTTCTGGGATGATGCCAGATCATACTAGGACAATTCCTTTCTTGTTCTTATTTTTTTGGATAGAGTTCTAGTTTATACGGGTGGAAGTCAAACAGTCTGTTTCTATGTCTATTTTTCTGGCTTTTACTGCACAATTAAAACTTAGAACAATTCTTTACGCAATATCTAATGACTTCTGGGTGGTCACTTGTGGCATAGTAACAAATAATTAGACAATAGATCCACTAGTTGCATAGAATTGTGTTAAGACGACTAGGAAAAGGAAATATCCAGATATCATTGTGGCAATTATGTTACAACTATACTTTATGTGATGGATCGTATTTTAGGTTGTTGAAATCATCTGAAAGTATCATACTTAATATCTGTACTTTAACCTGAATGTGTTGTTTATTTTTCTTGTAGGTGTCCTTCCTGAAGGTATTGTTCATGAGCTGCCAGTAGCTGATGAATACCCAAAACCACCTGTCACAGAGACAGTTGGTCCTGCGGATGACCTTGAAGAACTCAGAAGGCAACTTGAGGCCCTTAACGCTGATTAGATTATTGAAATACAAAAAGAGAGACTAATGCTGGAGAGAAAAGGAAAACTTGCTCCAAGTTGCATGATATACTCGTGTAAAATTTACTTACTTTGGAGAACATTAAGCTTGATACACTTGGGATTTGAAGGCATTTTTAATGCTCTTAAAGTCCGACTGAATTGACAGTGAGATGTTGTTCCAACTCCCAGCATGCGGTATTGAAGGCATGCAAAAGACAGAGGCTAGTCTAGATTGCAACAACTTATTGACAGAGATTGGGTTCATATGTTGTATTACTAAAAGGTTAATCAAATATTGTCCCCATCTCCTCCCTAGCAATTTTGGACCTCTGAAGGTGTTAAATTAATGAAATACATTCCAAACATCATTTCAGTGTTCTTTCTTTTATCCATCTTTTGTTAATTGAAATAAACTGAAAAGTGCCTATGAATTCCAAGTTTTGCAAATTGCAGGCTAATTATCTATTGCTACAGGCTTCAGAAAATGAATTGTCTCAATCTATAGCCATCGGAGAATCTGATTACAAGTGGATCCACATAAGCATGTTTTTTCTGTTATAAGCTTCTAATGAAATGGATACATATCAACGTAATAACATAATATTATCTACAGAAAACCAGTTCACCCTGGAACTAAAACCCCTGCTAAACTTGCTTAATGGAAAGTTTTCTCATCATGTTTACACTAACCAGTAAAGTTGTTTTACAGTTTCAGATTCATGTCTTACAGTGAACAGTTACAAACTTTAGGACACATCTCAAGAGTTGAACACCCTACATGGTAAAACTGTGAGTCGTCAACCCTCTTAGCAGCATTAACTAAGATGCATCAATCTTTGATCTTTTTTACCCAAGAGAGATGCATGTAATACGCACTAGAGCCTAGAGAAGAGCACATCATCTATAGTTCTTCAAACTTGATTGGGATCTCTTTCATCTGTGGCTGATGCCTCCTTACCTACAATCAGGATTTAAATAAGTTCACAAATCAAAATGTTGCTCGCTTTTTCACAAGGACAGAAGAAATCCTTCTTCCCAATGGGTAAGATGTGACATTTTTTGGAGAAGAGTTGACACTAAAAATACTTACTTTTATGCCAGCCAATGACAGAAGTTTGTGGGAAGCAACATATGCGGTGTCAGAACCGTCCAATCTCTTCTCCACAAAATAAATAACCTCTGAAACACCAGACTGCAAATACAGATATTTGTGAAGTAAAAATTAATGGAGAACAAGAACCAAAAGAGGGACGGTAGAAGATGAAGAGATCCAAAGTTAATTACAAACCTAGTTCCCACAGCATTGAACTTTACATATCTTTATAAAGCAAAAGATGTGCTTACTTATATCTGTATTTATTTCGATTTGCAAGGGATTATGAGCACGAATTCTGATCAAAGTTTTCCCGCTTTAAAATTGAGGTGTAAATTCTTTTGCAAACTGTTCAATAACTTTCCATTAATGGGAATCGAACAATTTGTTATCTTCACATATTTCTGCTAGAGCATGTCTCACTGGAAATTTACAAGATGAACATCCAAAAAAGGCTTAAGCTCCCAAATGGAATGATCTTCCATATCATCCACACAGTAGAAAATGTTTTTGTGAATGCTACAGATAAGTTGAGGTCATATAGGATTAGACTTACTTGAATGATAATCTTTGCACATTCATTGCAAGGAAACATTGTCACGTAGAGCCTCTGTATAATAGGGGTAAGACGTATTCTGTGAGAAAATACTGTGCAAAATGTAGGACAGATAAAATAACTTCCAATAGACTTGACCAGAATAGAGGCATTCACAGGTCAAGATTCAAGCTAACCTGTCCCGCAGCAGATGCATGATTTGTGTTCAGGATGGCGTTAACTTCAGCATGACAAACATAACTGCAAGAGAATTGGTAAGCTTCAAATGAGGTAAGAGTCATCAAATGTGGATAGTAGCCTACGGATAGTATGACTGGTATGCTAATTACAAACTTAAAAAACAACATTCTGTAGTCTACAGACATAACTTGTGTATAAAAATGTCTCGAAAAGCTTATTACTTACGGATACTTTGTCTCCAATGGATTTCCATTTTTAGATTTCTGAAATATTAGGAATCAGTTAGAATAGCAGTGATAATAATAAAATATATGTTCTTTGAACAGGAAACAACCTTTGCCCAGGGAAGCTTGTCATCTGAACAGCCACGTGGGAACCCATTGTATCCAATGCCTGGCTAAAAGTAGAGCATCACTTAGATGGAATCTAATAACCTATTCGCAGTAAATATGTTGCCCAAATGTGCCTATTCTAAAAGTCACACAATAAGCCTAATATATTCATGTATTACAAAAAAAATTAATCAAATAATAAGTACCCATACACAAAAGACAACTAATCAGAGACTCAAAGATAGACTTCCAACATGAAAAATCCTGTATGCATCTTAAGTGTAAAATTCACCAATACACTCCCAACCGTTGTAATGAGGCCATATCTATTCTATGCCAAGTGATATTATCAAGATAGAGCAAACATTAAACAATACTACTAACTAAAGTGCAAACTTATGAGGGGCAACTTAAAACTGGAGCTTGCAAATGTTCGCAGTTGCTAAGAAAGCACTTCATAAGTGGTAGAAGCTTTTTTAACCTCCCTACTATTTCAGAAGCAATCATCTCTATTTCATCTTTTCTGTAACCAATATGTAAACCACATGACTCAATCAATATAACGGTAGATTCATAGGACTATCGGAGTTCTCAAACCAAGAAATGATTAAATAGTATCTCAAGTCAATATAACCAAATATTGAGGTCCTAAGGGAATGTGAACACGTATTCTTAATCCAGCAAAGTGCATCCACTAGTTCATTTATCTTTTGATTAGCATTTTTTGATGAAACTAGTTCATCTATCTTTGAGCTAGTCCAGCAAGACAATGAGATGATTTTATGCAGTCCTTCATATAATTTGCACAATAAAAACTTCATGATATGAAACATTAAGCTATACAGAAATGATTCCATAAATTGCATCGTACCTAGTATTACGTAATTTTGACTCACCAAACATGCTCCAACCTGCCAAACAGACAGAAGAGGGTTAGTTCCAAGGAAGTTTATGAAACCTGAATCAAGAAAGTCAACCTCAAAGTAGCATTAGAGCAGTAAAAAGTGGAAATAACATACAGAGGAGTTCAGTGCATTTAACTAGAGCACCATGAACGAGTCATTTCGACTAGTACAGCTTAACATGCAGCTGTCTGTAAATAGCTTCATCTATTCAGTTGGAAAAGATCCGATCATTACTCATTATTAGATAACCCCTTTTACCGTGAGGTTAAAAAGGGCAACGAACACTCATAACTACTTTGTTTTCACCTAAAAGGCAGGATAAATAAGACACACTAATCAGTATTTTCTTTGAGAATCAGAGTCTTTTGCTTGTGTAGCATCTGAAGACTACTCGGTTCTTTCTATTGTCTGTTAGAAAATAGTCCACTTCTTCTTTTTCTATTCTAGGAGGGAAATAGGAACCCTTTTAATAATACAGATCTGTTAATTGACAAAAGTGAACAACAGTGATGTATATACTAGTGTTTGGCAATAATCACAACAACTCAGCATGAAAGATACAACAATTCAACAAACAGTTGGCATATAATTCCAATCATCCACTCGATCCAAACAACTTCAAATACATAAACTGCTTAAAATCGGTTCACAAATTAAAGCAGTACCTGCCTGTTTGGATCCTTGGACCGTTTAGCAGATAGAAATGCGATCGCCATAAAGTAATCATCCCACGACAAATACCTACACAAATCAACTTTTTTCTCAAAATGAAACATAATTTTGTAAATTGAAGCAATTAAAAGTAAGATAAAACCACAAACCCCTTTCGTTTTGAAGGATCAAATGGATTCTGAGAAGACGACGACCTATGATGGAAACCGTTAACTCCCGAATCTGGATCAGAAGCAGAACGCCTTTTCCGATTGAAAAATAAGTAAATTGTCACAGCAGAGGCAAAGGCACTAACCGCTGCGGCAGCTGAGACCAGCGTTAGCTCTCTGGAATTCATCGCTTTTTGAGAGAAATCTTACAGTTGACGCGAAAACGAAGGGATTTTTTCAGCCGACGAAAAAGAGAAACTGAGCGAAATTGTAGCGGGAACTGTATTCTTTTGCCTGCGGATTTGATTTATTCGCGCCAAAACTGAGCTTAAAGAAAAAATAACAAGAACTAAAATATTCATAGATATTTGAGGGACTAAAAGTGTTAAGTTTCCTATTTATAATTTGCTTTATGTTGACAAAAGAATGGATAATTTGTTTCAAGTGACTCAATCTTTTTTTTTTTTTAACGAATAGGGAATTTTTATTAAAATTAGGAAATTACATCACTAAATTGGTACAAAGCCCAATTCTTATTCCGCAACAAAACAAAATAAATGGAAAATAAAACAAAGCCCGGCCCAAAAGTGACCTGACCCCACACGTAGTCTTTATAAGACAGTAGTTCGTAGGATTTCTAAAAATAGCCTCTTCCATTCTGTGTAACCCTTATTCTTCCCCGATGTTTCCTCTTTGGTCCAACCAGACCTTCATCAAGAAGCTCCGTGGGTGTGTAATAAGAAAACTCTTTTATCTTCGTGCAAATATCCATCTTCCCAGCTATCAAAAGTATGCTCCCAGAACTCCTGTTATTTCTTTCTTACGTTGTTCCTAGCTTGCATTTTACTCCATTTTCCTTCTCCTTTTCAGGTGTGTTCTCAGATCCATGGGTTGTTCGCTATTGTTCCTTGTTATTTTGCTGCTGGAACTGCATTTGACCGGGTTCTTTCATCTGGTAATGTCACGACCCAACCCAGGGGTCGTGATTAGTGCCGATTGAACACCCAAACAATACGAAGCCAAATTCCTAAATATATTAGCTAAGGAATCTACCAAAATTTCGATAAAATTTCCTCTGTTTTACTGACTACCCAAACCTGCAAACAGAAATCCTAGCATGCCACAAACATTTATACACATATATATACATACGCGGGCCGACAAGGTCACCGCTGCGGTAGATTCGCCCAACAAAAGTATCATACATATGTAATCATATCGCATGTAATACCCCACACCCACATGTATCCACAGACCTCTAGACATACGAACTGAATCATAGGACGGGACAGGGCCCCGTCATACCCTCGAATA